>JAULKR010191879.1:0-49036 GCA_032356305.1 Prasiola linearis
GGTGGAGAAAAAGGAAAAAGAAAAAGGCGGGGCACTGACCGAGTCTGAAAAAGAGCAAACCTTTCGAGACACTCTGAAGGCTGTGCGTGGCACCGTGCAAGCGGATATCCTCAAAGAAGATCAAGGCCAAAATACTTGCATTTTTTCTATCGACTTCGCCCTAAAGATGATGGGGGATATTCAGCAGTACTTTACAGATCACAAGATCAAGAACTTCTACTCGGTGAGTATTTCTGGTTACCATATTGCGGAGGCGGGTGCGAACCCCATCAGTCAGGTCGCCTTTACTTTGAGTAACGCGTTTACCTTTGTGGAGTACTACCTTTCGCGAGGCATGAAGATCGATGAATTCGCGGGTAATCTGTCTTTTTTCTTCTCGAACGGCATGGACCCTGAGTACAGCGTTATTGGCCGAGTGGCCCGGCGGATTTGGGCTGTCGCTATGAGGGATCTTTATAATGCCGATGAGCGGTCGCAAAAGCTGAAGTACCATATTCAGACAAGTGGGCGCTCGCTTCATGCCCAAGAGATCGATTTTAATGATATTCGCACAACCTTACAGGCCCTTTTGGCGATCAACGACAACTGCAACTCACTTCATACTAACGCTTACGATGAGGCCATCACGACGCCGACGGAAGAATCGGTTCGTCGCGCCATGGCGATTCAGATGATTATCAATAAAGAATTCGGAGTCGCGAAAAACGAAAATCCCAATCAGGGGAGCTACTTCACCGAGGAGCTTACAGATTTGGTGGAGGAAGCTATTTTGGACGAGTTTATGCGGATTAACGAGCGAGGAGGGGTCCTAGGTTCTATGGAGACCCAATATCAGCGGGGAAAGATTCAGGAAGAGTCTATGTATTATGAGCATTTAAAGCACTCCGGAGACCTGCCTATCGTAGGCGTGAACACATATGTGAACCCTGAAACGTTAAAAGATGGCTATGTACCCGAGACGATTGAGCTTGCCCGAGCCTCTCAGGAAGAAAAGCTCCAACAGTTGGACAATCTGCGGGCCTATCAAGGCTCACGGAGCGAAGCCACAGAAAATGATCTTAAAATGTTGAAAACTACAGCACTTTCAGGAGAGAATATATTTGCGGCACTGATTCGGGCCGCTAGAACGTGCTCTCTTTATCAAATGACTGAGGCTCTTTTTGAGGTGGGCGGACAATACAGGAGAAATCTTTGATGACGGCCCACTGGGTTCTTTTTATTGCAACGTTTTTAGGGATGGAGTTCGCAGCCTGGTTTCTACACAAGTATGTCATGCATGGGTTTTTGTGGAATTTGCATGAGGATCACCATGTTATTCATCCTGACAGGTGGTGGCAAAAAAACGATGCTTTTGCTGTCTTCTTCGCAGTGCCCAGTTTCTTTAGCATTCTTTACGGGACTTATTTTGGAAACAGTCTGTGGGCTACTTTTGGCTACGGGATCATGGCCTATGGGGCGGCCTACTTTTTCGTCCATGAGGTGGTGATCCATCGGCGCCTGAAATTTTTAAAGCTGACTCAGTTTCGCTACTTTGCAGGTGTTGTGAAGGCTCATCGAGAGCACCACAAGAGTCGCTTTAAAGAAAAGGGTATGAACTTCGGCATGCTCATCGTTCCGCTACGCTACTTCCGTAAAATGCCTCGCTAGGGTATTTCGTGACAATTTGCCCCGACCTTTAAAACTTGTGGTGTAGATTTGTAGAGTCGATTTGTAAGATTTGCCAAAGCGTTTCGGCCTTGTGGCGGGCATAGATTTTTACTGAAGATTGTGGTTAAAATCCGGCTGGAGGGGACTTGGTTTGAATGGGTATCGCAATCGTCAATGTGGCAACTTTGTTCTTTTTCTCTGCATCTTTCTGGGACTTTCTAGCTCCGCATGGAGTCAAAGTCGTCTTGAGGTTCAGGCAGAGGGTCTTTATCTACGAAATCTTTTAGACTTAGAATTCTCTCAGATGAAACGAGTTTCTGAAAACCAAAAGACATTTTCTCAGGCCGGAACCAGCTCTGAAAGTCATTGGAGTCAGCGGAAACGAAAAAAGCTTGAGAGGCGAGAGCGTCAGCGGTCACAACGCAAGGACGGCGCTCAAGGGTGGGGTGCCGTATCCAGCCTGATAGGCAGGACAAGCTCCGCAGTGTTGAATCTAGCGACACCATACTTTCCAGAGAGAGCGTCTCAAGAAGTGAAGTTGAATGACTTAGAAAACTATACCGCTGGGGCTCGTAATGGATTTCTTTATCAAGACTATAAGGGGGAGAGCCTTGACCTCAAACTTCGCTGGATGCGCGACTCTCCTGGAGCAACAGCCGGTGAAAAAATTAAGGCAGCGGTCACGTGCGACGGTCCTTTCAAGCTCAAATCCTTAATCCAATTTCGCAAAAGTAAGATCCACTCGGAGGCGTCCCATCGTTTGACGGGAATGCTCTATCCCGATAAAGATCTCGCGAACTTCATCCTAAGGCTGGGGCCCGGGACGCGAAATTGTCTCATCCAAATGCCTCTGGGGAAAAAAATCTATGAGGTCTCCCTCACACCTGAGAGTCACGCTTTCGAAAGCATGGGAATGTTCTTTCACGGAGTCGATGTTTGTGATCGGAATCCTACTCCTGAGAAAGGGTTTTTCCGGAGCTGCAGTCAGGCACTTCCGAATATCGAAATGATAACGGAGCCTCTTCAGGCCCTTTCGAAGAAAGTAGAAATGCTCCTTGGTGATGCGCTCTCCGATGAGGAAATGTTATCTTACCGTCCCGGGCAGCCCATCGACTTTAGCAAGGCCCCTGCACTGCAAGGCATCTTTATCAGTACTTTATTTTTTGAATATGATCTTACCGGATCCTTGATCCTAGAGCTTATTCGCTGGCACGCCGAGAGGGGCACATCGGTATGGATTCTTAACTCCAAGGCTGGGCTTCATAGAAAAAATAAGTTGGCTTTGGAGACTTTTGCCGATCGTTGGCCAAATGTTCAGGTCCAATTTTTTCAGGCTAAAGGGGCACCGGGAAATGACGGATTCAAGAAAGATCTCGCCTCGCTTCACACGGTGGATCACATTAAAATTTTCGCCACCTTGGGCGAAGGTTCTGAGGGGCGTGTGATCATGGGGGGACGAAATATAGGCGATCGCTATCATTTCTTAGAAACTCCGAAGCTCCCTCAAAAGTTTATAAACTACGGCGAAGACAAGGCGGATGTTTTTTACGAAGACTTGGATTTTGCGATATCAGACCGCAAGTTTGTCGAGAGTTTGGCTCGGCAGTTTTTCAAATTTTGGAGCCATCGTAACTCTCCTTTTTTTGTAGCGCCATCAAGTCTTCCGGTCGATGGCGGCGCTAGAACAGACTGGGCTTCGAATTCCTCGTCTATGGAACACCTAATGTCCTACCCACAATTCGATAGTAGAGCTTTAGAGAAAACCTTTGTGCAAAAAATTAATGCCGCCTTGAAGACGATATCTATTGTAACTCCTTACTATCAGCCTACCCTCAAAGTCTTAAAAGCTCTGGTTGAGGCGGAGAGTCGAGGTGTAGAGATTCGAGTGGTCACCAACGTTCACTATTTCGAAGAGGGCGTTATCGAGGACTTGATAAGGGCGGCAAATCTATATGCCGTAAACCTAACCTATCAAAAATTTCAGATATGGAGCTACAATGTTCCCGGTCGCTTTTTGCACTCCAAAATTTATATTTTTGACGGCGAGACTTCGATTCTCGGGTCGACGAATCTTAATCAGCGCTCATTCAATTACGATGTCGAGCATATACTTATCGTGCGTTCTCAAAATCTTGCGAATCAGCTTTTGCGACAGGTGGATAATTACCTAGAGCAGTCTGATAAAATTGAAGAAAGGGTGAGCTCTAAGCCCTTCTTTGAAAATCTTTTTAAGCCTTTCAGAACAGAGTTTTAAGAGCCCTACGAAGGACTAGTTATCTCAGCTGTTTCGTTTATAGTAAGCCTTGCTCTAAAGCGGATCTCGAAATCTTGCCAAGTTACTCAAGGCGCTACTAAAATAGCAGTGTGCAGGTTGTCCTCCGGTCTTTTCTTCATTGTTTTCTTCTTTTCTTTTGCTCCCAAGCTCTGAGCTCAGAGCATCGAGGCGTCAACAATCTGCTGGCAAAGTCTTTGCTCTCAGATAGTTCTATTCATCGAGATGATAGAATCAGACGACTTGCGGCGCAGAATATTTCGAATTGTAACTCTTTGAAGCAGCTAGCACAGAGCGATGAGTTTACGGATGAATTTATTCTAGAGTTGGCAACTCAACTCAACCTGGACGGAGCCATTCTCACAGAGCTCACCGACGCGGACTTCGATACTGAGAAAAAGCTAATTTTGGTGACTTACGGAATCATTTATAAAAATTCTAACGGAAAAAACCAAGAGGTTCTGGTCGCTAACAATGGTCAAGCGGCCTACGTCAGGGATAGTCGTTTTCCGGAAGCTGTGAGTCCGTCAGAAAGCGGTGGTTTGAGTATTATTGGAGTGAACCCCCACAAGAGTGAACTGCGCCCTTTCAAGTACAGAAGATCAGCAGACAGTTTAAACCTTGTTGGCGGTTTTGCAGTTGCCAGAAGGCCCTCGCGGGTGTCTAGGGCAGGTTCTTCCGTTCTCTACACCGAGCGACTGAAGATTGCTGGCGACATCAAGCAGTGCACTGAGGGCGGGCGAGCCTGTCTAAAGTTTGCCCTGAAAAATAATGAACTGGAAGATAAGGTAACTATCGGGCCCGACGAAATCCCTGAAAAAAATAATCAAAATTCAGAGAGTGGTCTCCTAAAGCAGCTTCAGAAAGATGTCTCTGCCAGCTTTAAATTTGCGAACGGTATAAAAACTACTGGAACAATGAAGATCGATGATGATCAACGAGTTACCGAGCTTGCGATAAAAAGAGGGAAGCTCGATCTCCAGTACCGCCGAACAGACAGCTCGACAGAGGTCGTTCATCATCTCGGTGGCAAAAAGTGCGAAAAGGAACAACAGTCTAACATTTGTCTCGATCTTTCAGTAAAGAGCACTGGTCAAAGTCTCGCGGGGTTCGAGAGATCCAATAAATCCTACAAAGCGAAATACGTTCTAGGTGTAGACGCCAACGGGGAGACAGTTAGTACTTTTAGGGTCACCAACTGTAGGTCCTCCAGGCCTCTCTGCGGTACTTTGAGTCTGGCCAGTGAGGGAAATCATAAGTTCACCGTGGGGACTGAAAACATGAACTTTAAAGCGGTTCGTGAGGAGGGTGGTAACACGGGACTTGAATTGAGCGCGAAACGAACGTTGAGGCGCGGAGATTTCGACGTCAAAATTGGTCGCACTGCTGACGGAGAAGCTTTTTTTCAAACCAATTATACAGTTCATTTTTTACCGGGGGGGTCTTAGGCATGAGAGCTTTGTTCGAAGGCAAAGTGTATTTTCTAAAGTTTTTGTGTGCGGGTCTTCTCTCTGGGACTTCTGCCAATCAGGCGTTCGCGATGGTCAGTCTTTCCAACGGTCAGTTCTACAAAAAATATACCGATCTCGATCTAAAAACGAAAGGGCAGAATTTTCAACTTTGGAGGGCTTACAACAGCAGCCATAGCCAGGTTGGCCTCTTTGGTCGCGGCTGGTGCTCCAACCTAGAATTCAAACTCAGGAGAGCTTCCACTTCGTCCTATGAAATTTATTTGTGCAGTCAAAAAAAGCATCACCTCACTCGACAAAGTTTAGGCAATTATACGAGTAAAAATTTGAAACTTAGAAAAATCGGCGGTCTGTTCACTTTCTTCGAAAACGAGAAACCCAGAATGGTCTTCAACAGGATAGGCGATTTAGTGAAAATCTATGAAAGCGACGGCGCCGGTCGATCTGTTAAAGTTGTTTGGGGAGAGAGTTCGATTCAAGTTCTTCAGCGCCCCTTAAATTTGCAGCTAAGGCTGCAAGGCGAGAAAGTCCTTTCAGTGAATAACAAGGGAAAAATCCTGTCTCGTTACAGATACAATGGCGATTTGCTTGTTTATAGCGTTGACTCAAAAAATCAATCTGTTCGCTATGAATATGCCGGCAATCGTTTGGCTAAAATATTTCAAGACGAGGGTCAGTTTTTTAAAATTAAATATGATGCTAAAGGTTTGGTGACTCGGGTGGATAAGGCAAAAAATTGCTTCGAGAGTTTTCGCTACAGTTTAGTACAGCCGCGGAAGGCGAGAATAGAAGTCTCCGCGGCGTGTGGAAAGACTGAGGCTATTGAAAAAAAATATGAACTGACATTCGATTCAAAGGGTCAGATTTTGCGCTATGATGATCTCCTCAAACAAAAATCAATTGCTTACCACGAGACTAACTATAAGCCCATCGTTGAGGTGGATCGCCAGGGTTTGAAAAATATGTCCTACGATACTATGGGTCGGCTGTCGGTTTTTAACTACCAAAGCCGGTTTAAAAAATTTCAGTCGAAGATTCAATACAACTCGCGAGGAAAAATTGAAAAGATTTCTTATGCCGGGAGCAAGAGGCCTCCGCGCGTCGTCCTCTTTGACTATGACAAATCGGGGAAGCGACTTAAGGCCGTTCGGAGTCCGAAGGAAATCTATTTTCGCCTTTTTTATAGCAACGGTATTTTGGCGAGGATCGAGAGCAAAAATTCAGAGCTGAGTTATAACTACGGAAAAAGTAGAGCGTTGGCCTCGGTTCAGCTTCTCAGGGGGAAATCGAAGTTTAGGCATGATTTGAGCTCCAAGGGCTCTTCCGCTCATGCTACAGAAATTGGTAGTTTTCTCGATTCTCTTTACGAGAATATGGGAGAGCTGTACGAGCACAGTAAAATTTTGAGAGGGGTCCTTCCGTGATGTATCTTTTATCTCACTTGATTTTCTCGCTTTGGCTGAATGCTTCGAGTATGACTTTAAACTATGACGAAGCTCAGATGGTGATAAACGGAGAGAGTGCCACTACCGACTGTGATTGTTACCAGGGATTAGATAGCGACCCTGCGGCTTTTATTCAAACTCTTAGAAGTGGCGACGTCTATGGAAGAGATCTGAACGAGAACCAATCGACTCAGTAAGTGGTGACGGATTTCGTAGGGATCGTTAGGCTGGTTCTAACGAATAGACGGAAGGTCGTTGAGGTCTGCAAATCCTTTCGAATCGTGAAGGGGACTTTCGACATCGAAGACGAGCTTCAAGCGCTTAAGGCCACGATTCGCGGCACAATCTGCCCAACGTTTGAGGATCTTAACTTCGGGGGCCGGATCATGGGCAGAGACCTTCCCGCGAGAGCACCAATTCAGCTCAGAGCGGTAGACCCGGTCGAAGTTGTCTTTTTGCGAGGCTATAAAGAAGTCTTCTCTTTTATAGATGTTGTTGTAGAGGCACTTCCAGGCTTTATCGCTGGAAGTATCGATGCACTTTTGCACCAATTCTAGCTTTTCATGGGGGTCGAGAACTCGCCTTCCAAAAATATCCTCAAGACCCGCGAGAGTCTTGTCGGCAGCGCAGACCGCTTGTTGCGCTTTGTTTTTGGCACAGACTCTTAAGTTGCCTTTATGTTGAAATCGGAGGGGTGCGTGTTCCCCTACGGACATTTTCAGAACCTCCGGAGAGAGGTTAAGGACACAGCTGACCCGAAGCTCATCGTTTGGAATAGCTTTACACTCTCGGACCTTCTCTAATCGATGGGCGTCCAGAAGCTCCTTAGTATTTGGAAATGCAGGGCTGCTGATACATGAAATAGCGATGAGGGCAAAAATTAGTTTCTTCACAGCCTTTGAATGTTGCAAAACTTTTGCCATGAGCCAACAGGCCTAATTTTTAAGCTGAGCCAATTAGAGCATCAAAAACTTTGACACAGCCGTGACGATTTTTGTCTCTAGGGCGGGAGTCTGCTGGAGGTCTACTGGAGTCTACATTTTTTTAAGCAAAAACCGGCCGTCGCTCTTTGAGTGGGAACCGGACCAAAAAGTCTGCGGCAAAAATGAACCTGGCACTTATGTTATAGGCAAGGGTTCGTCGTCCTGAGCGAATGCGAAGGATCTCAGCAAGATTTGTAGAGGGCTCTGTTTGGCAGTTCTACCCCTAGGGAGCGAGCCTAAGATCCTTCGCAGCCGCTCAGGACGACCACCAGCGACGCCGCCAAAAAAAAGTCCATGCCGCACTTATGGCCTGAGGCTTAGAGAGGCGCCCGCAGGTGATGACTACGGTGGTGACCGGAACACAGCAGAGTCAGATTGTCCATGCTATCACCTCCTCCGCGACTTACCGGCTGGTGGTGATGCATCTCCAAATACCTGCGCGAGGGACAGCGTTGACCGCTTTTATCTCTATGGGTACATTGACCACTATCTCTCAGCTGAACCTGATGGCGGATGTTGGCAGCAACCCCTCGTCGATTCCTTTTTATCACTTTCTTAAATTCACCTGTCTCAAGACAGGCTCGGGCCGAGCTTTGGCTTGGCTTCGTATTAGGATTTAGAAAAGCGACTCCAGGCTCAGCGCTCTCTTTGAGCTTTCCCTGTAACTTTCCCCGCATCTTCTGGCGTTTGGCTTTTTCAACAGGATCTCTTTTTTCTAAATAAAGATCTAACAAAGCATCCAGTGTGTCTTCCAAGCTAGCGGCCCCTCCACATTTCTGGCTTTCTAGTCCTGAGCGCGACGGAGCTTCATCATAATTTTCTCAGACACCCCCAGCTGTAGTTGTATCCGAGCAACTTTCTGCAAGATTTTTACTTTCTCAGTGACCTCTGCCACAGTCGTCACATATGTTAATTTTTCAGCCACGGCCTCCTTTGGCTGGGCCATGGCAACATCACGTTCTAAATGTTTTTGCGTTCGCATCTGGGCCTTCGCAATCCAATGCTTTTGATTTTCAGGAGTCAGTACGGCTGTAATCTTGCGGGCTTTGTGAATGCTTATCTTGCCAGCTAGAACATGTTTTTTCAACTATGGGACTTGGTGAGACTTTCTAGCCACTGCGATAAAATTGTAAGCCACCGATGAGGATAGACCCAAGCCTTTGACGACATATGAAAAAAAGAGTTGTAGCCAAGATGAAGAAAAGCCTTCCTCTTGTCGACCTCAATTATAATTTGCAGAAGTTCGTGTTCGCAAGCTTTGTAGCGGCCTGCAATAGCTTTCGCCTTTTGATCCAGATCTTTATAGGTCATAAAAGTCTCCCTTGTTTTTACTCAAAGAGAATTTAACATGGGTTTTTGCGACCTCATTTTTCTCACGAGAAGGGCCTGTGGGCAGACTTGGGAGAACTTTTGACAAGTGGCCCGAGGCCTCTACAACTGATCCCTTTAGCGTCCCTCCTCGCAATCTAAAGTAAGTCTGACGGACTGTTAATAGAGAGAAAGTATTTCAGACGAATAGTTCTAATTACACCGTCAATGAAAATTCAAACGATTCAGAAAACGGAATCCGGACGCAGAACCTGTCTTGAGACAGGCTCGAGTGGCTAAAGTTGTAAAGCCTGACTCCCATCGAAGTTCTCACCCTTTTTTCTAACCCACCCGTGGCAACGCGCTTAAAACGTGATTCTGGTCTTTGAAGTTTTCCACAGAATGGCACCTAAAAAAGGAAAGAGCCTATATGGTCATAGTTCAGCGAAGGGCCCGAACTCAGGTCGCCCGCTGAACTTGAACTAACGAGTCTTCAGACTCTCTAAAATATAATCGAAGGACTCTTGGACAGCCCGCGACCGCGTCCGCGAGGTGACGTAAGCCACGCTGATCTTGTTTTTCAGATCTTTGCCTTTTGTGTCGAAAACGTGAATCTTCTCACCCTGACTTATAATTTTATCCACATGGTGCTTTGGTAGCACACCAACGCCTAAATTCTGCTTGATGAAATGGGAGATCCCCAAGGCGTCGGCGACGTAGGCTTTGACGTTTAGCTGGAACTGCCCGCCTTTGATGTGGAAGCCAAGCCATTTGCGGATGATAGGCTCCCCTTTTTCATAGCCAATATAATCTAACTGCTCGTAAAACTTTTTACTTGTTGCGGAACCATGAGCCTTGCTCGCTTTTTTAAAATACTCTTCTGAACAAACTAGCTGCAGAACCTCATCATAGGTTTTTTGAGTCTTCACATGGGTGTCCATCGTAAAGTCATCGACGAAGCCAAAATCCAGCTCCCCGGCTAAAAGCATTGTATTGATGGAATGAGCCAGATCAAAATGCAAAGAGAACTTCAGCTCAGGATGAGTTTGCCCCAACCATGTGATTAGGGGAATGATTTTGTTTAAGCCAAAGACCACGGGAGCCCCGATGCTGACTTCACCGCGAAGGAGTTGATCCCGAGAGGTCACTGTCAACAAGGCCTGCTCTAGATTCTTGAGCTGAGCAGAGATGTCCTCGTAAAGAACCTGCCCTTGATCCGTAGGAACGAGTTTTTGCTTGATGCGGTCAAAAAGCTTGAGATCTAGAGACTCCTCTAGTGACTTTATATGCTGGCTGATTCCCGATTGGGTCAGATGCAGTTCTTGGGCCGCCTTGGTCATACTCCGGGTTCTGTATACGGATTCGAAAATCCTGAGATAATTTAAGTTAATTTGGTCTAAAAGCATGACACCGCCCCGTCCCCTAACCTTTAAAAAGTTCAGCAATAAAACGCAAGATTTAAATACCAACCAAGAGTTTTACGAAAAACCTACCAAGTTGCAGATCCTGAGACAAAAGTCCGTAGGAAGTGCTTAGCTTCTCTACAGATCACAAAATTAAAGATACTGCTTTTTTTATTAAAACTCAGTATTTTCAATACCTTATACTGTACCAAGCTGAACCACCATCCGGAAATCGTGTTGAATTCTAAGAACTTAGGCCTAGTTTTTAAACCCACAAAAGCCCAGCTACAATAATAGGAGACCTAGGAGAAAAGCTCCCGCGATGGTCCTTCACCGGAGGATAGAATGTTTCAGCAGTTGATGAGAATAAAATTTGTGATCGCCTTACTTGTACTCGCTTCCTGTAGCAGCGGCACGGGATTTAGCTTGTCCTCAGCGAAGAACGACTTCGCCCCGGCAGCAACAGAGACCATTGTTAAGGTGGACGTCCTTTGGGTGGTAGATAGTTCTGGCTCAATGGAAAGCTCACAGGAGAACGTGGCACAAAACTTCCGAGCTTTTATTGAAAAGTTCGAGGACTCTCAGTTTGACTTTCAAATAGCTGTAATCTCAACAGATGCATGGGTCGATTACCAAAACCCTTCCGACCCTGTTCATGATATATCTCGAGGTCTCTCGCGGTTTGCTGACGATATTCGCACCCCAGATGGAAAAACAGTCATCGGTAATACCGGCGTTAAGGTCATGAACGCAACCACTCTTGACTTGGATCAGGTCTTTTTTGACAACGTTCAAACTGGAGTTGTTGGAAACGGTGACGAGCGTGGTCTTCAGAGTCTTATTGGTGGACTCGAAAACACCGATAATATTGCCGACGGTTTCCCTCGAAAAGATGCTCTACTCGCTGTGATCATGCTCAGTGATGAGGATGATTTTTCTCACGATGGTGAACAGCCGGTGCGAAGACCCGGTGAGCCTGGTTACAACCCCTACGACTTTCCTGGTCTCCATCCGGTGTCGAACTACTACGACTACCTTATGACAAAGACGGAAAGTACCGAAGAAGATCGACACTTCATTTTTAATGCAATTACAATTCTTGATGACACCTGCAAAGACCAATTGAACGTCGATGATTTCCCTAGAATCATTGGTCAGCGTTACATTGAGCTTGCAGATCTCACTGGTGGCTACAAAGGGTCTCTTTGCGATGATTTTTCCGATGTGATGGGAGGAATTACGGATCGAATTCTTGAGTATACCACTCGCTTTGCATTAAATCGTGAGCCCATAGTTGAAACTCTCGTTGTCTTTGTTGACGGCGTCGAAGTTCCCCAAGGGAACCAAAATGGATGGACTTATGATTCTGTAGCGAACAGTATCGTTTTTCATGGCGATGCGACCCCTCAGCAAGGTTCACAAGTGTCTGTCACCTTTGACCCTGCTGGGCTAGTCAACTAGAACCAAAAACCTTGGCTCCGGGCCGGTTCCAGTGTAGCTCCGGGGTCAAAGTCACTCAGGCTACATGGCTGTTTCTCCAGCTGCAGCAGCCTCAGCTTCATTTGCAAGAATTTCAGCAGCGGCTTCTTCCCCGACTAAGAGTTCTAAGGGAAAAGGTCGGCACCCAACCTCATCAACCTGCTCTCCTGTCCGGCGAAAGTTTTCTCGCTGGCGACGGAGGCAAAACTGCTGTTCTGCAGAGAGACTGGCTTCTAAAGACTGAGTGTCATCGTTCAGCGCAACAACGTCTACTGTCGACTCACTGGACGCAAGAGGACTCTCAATAGAGTTTCCGCTGCTATCAATTCCGAGGATTTCAACAGTTAGTGAGTAGCGAACAGAAACAAACTCAGTGGCATCGGTAGGGTCTGCTGCCAAGGGTCCCAGATTCACAGTGATCGGCATTGAAAATCGCCCAACCATGCATGGGTTATCCACGGTGCCACTGCCGATGACAGCCTGATCTCCAGAGCCTCTGCGCAGTTCCCAAACGAATATATGGTTGCTGAATCCGCCTGTGCCACAAGTTCCACCGACTCTAAAAAAACCGCTGGTATTGTAACGAAGGTTTACGGTTACAGGATTCGCGTCCTTAATTGTTAAAAACAAAGCATCTCCATTGGTAGAAGAGTCTTCAGACAAAGTGGTAAGGAGAGCGTCGCTGCTCGTTAGGCTGGTATCCAGATCTTGCTGAACACCGCAGTTTTGAAATAAAAGAAGAACTAGACCCAAAAAGAGAGTCGCTACCGTCAATTTCATATGATCCCCCACAGCTTGATTATCAGCCATAATGACTAGAAAATCGAGTTCGAATCCCGGACAAAGTCCCTATCTGAGCCTAAACTCGAGGAAAGCGGGGGAAAACGACGAATAAATAAGGAGTGGTTCCCAAAATGATACAAAAAGACAATATCACGAGGAACCTGTTCAACCTTTTTTCAAGGTCTTTTCTTTTAGGCCTCTCTCTTCTGACTCTCCTTATCCTAGGAAGCTGTACGCCAAAAATTCAAAATTCCAACGACTTTCGGCTTCATCTCTTTCAGCAACCGCAGTCCCTAGACCCCAGTTTATCTCGGTCCTCTAGCGGCGGGTACCTCTTCCACAATTTGATGAGAGGACTGTACCTTTTCAGCGAAGATCGCGGGCTGCAACCTGATGGCGGTCAGTGTTCTTGGAAAGATCCGCTCAAAGTCATTTGTCAAATTAGTGGTCATCACCGATGGTCCGACGGGAGTCCTGTGCTTGCAGCTCACTATATTCGAAGCTTTCAAAAGCTCGTGGACCCAGCCCATGGGGCACCGAGAGCGCACCTTTTGAAAACCTTAAAAAATGGAAAATCGATTTTAGATGGCAAAACTCCACCGCAAAATTTAGGCGTCCGCGAGATCTCGCCCTCTGAATTTGAAATCGACTTTGAAACCGAGGATGCTGATTTTCTATTGAAGCTCACCTCGACAGCACTTCTTCCTCGGCACCCTCAGAACCAAAAGAATATTTCGTCGTGGCCAAAACACCTTACAACCGGCCCCTACAGAATTAAAGACTGGAGCCCAGGCCAGTGGATCCTCCTCGCAAAAAATTCGCACTACCTGCGTGGTCACATAGATCGCCCCCCCGTTCGCTTTTACTTTATTGAAAAAGACCAAACGGCTTTCCGTCTTTACGAAAAAGGGGAACTAGATTTCTTGAGGCGAGTTGTAGTTAGCCTTATTCCCAAGGTTAAAAATCGGAAGGATTTTTTTCAAAAGGCAGTCGCTCGCTTCGATTATATCGGTTTCGGGCCTCGCCTGCGTCCAATGAGGAAACTTCGAGAGGCTCTGTCGACCAGCATTGACTACACAGAGTCTCAAGTCCTACTCCACGCCCTAGGCCCCTTGGGCTGCTCCAGTCTCCCGGCAGGCTGGTCGAGTGAAGAACCTTGCTACAGCTTCAACCCCAAAGAGGCTTTGGCGACGCTAGGTAAGGTTTCCGAGCTTCCCAAGTCACTCACCTATGAATTCAGTCGGTTAGGAGGAGATGACCTAGTGACTCAGTCCGAGTGGATTCAAAACCAGTGGAAGAAGAACCTCAACCTGCGAGTGGAAATCTCCCCTGTGGAGCAGGGCAGCTACCTACGAAGACTCAACACCACCCCTCCTGATATATTTCGGAAAGGGGTCGGCCTAGACTACCCGAGCTGCCTCGCGGCTCTCAAGACCTTCTCAAAAGAAAGTGCACAAAATTACATTCACCTTGAGAGCGATAAGTACTCCGCCCTACTCTTGAAAATGTCCAAAGAGCGCGACAGCGATAACCGTAAAAAACTCTGTCACCAAGGTCTACAAATCTTGCTTGCAGATTTTCACATCATTCCTCTGGGCAAGATGCACTTCTCGATGCTCGCTCGGCCAAAGTACCAGGGTTGGAGTCTGAATAGCCTCAACCAGTTGGATCTGAGCCAACTCCATAAAAAGGCACCATGACTGAAGATCAGGGTCCGTAAAGGTCAGTGGGCTAAAAAGACTTAAGATCCTAAAAAAAATCACTTCGACCTGTCCCATCGAGACTCTACCCTATTGATAAACCTCCGCCATAGTGGTAGTCCGGATGTTGTTCACAATACTTTGAACTATATCGAATCTCATAAATTCGATTTGATGAGAGGAGCTCGGTTTTTGAAGAAAATAGCAGTCATCGGTGGTGGAATCTCAGGTTTAAGTGCAAGCTGGCTTCTCAAGGATCACTTTGATGTTCACCTGATTGAGAGTCAGGAGCGTTTAGGAGGCCATGCGAATACCGTCTCAATTGAAGGGCCAGATGGACCAATCCCAATAGATACAGGTTTCCTTGTCTTTAATCACCTCAATTACCCCCACTTTACTGAATTTTTGAAAGCTTTGGGCGTTCGCTCTCGAGCTTCTGAAATGACTCTCTCGCTGAGTTCTCAAAAGCAGAAATGGGAATGGGCTGGAAGCTCCATCAGTAGTGTTTTCGGACAACTTACAAACGCCGTTCGCCCCTCTTTTTTGCGAATGTTAGTTGATATCTTTCGGTTTGGACGAGACGCTGAAGACAATCTCAAGGCTGCTCGAGCCGGGCGTTGGAATATTCAAGACCTCGTGGAAGCGCGAAAGTACTCAAAAGTCTTTGCAGACGAATATCTCCTACCGATGTCAGCGGCCATTTGGTCGTCCCCGGAGAAAGACATTCGGGCCTTTCCAGCCAGCGTCTTTATAGAGTTTTTTATAAACCACAAGCTCCTAGGCTGGAGTGGCCGGCCCCAATGGTGCACCGTTGATCAGGGCAGCATCCAGTATGTGCAGGCTGTGGAGAAATTACTAAAAAAAGTTTCTAAAAACTGTCCGGTGACTGGAGTCCAAAAGAACATTGACGGAAAATGGGACCTCTACTCCGAGGATCTCGTTGGAACCTTCGATCATGTCATCTTCGCCGTTGCTCCGGGACGTGTCGCGAAGATACTAAAGACTGAGACCCCGGAGATAGCTAACTTCTTGTCAAAATTTACTTCTTTTTCGAACCGAGCATTGCTTCATACGGATTCCTCGGTTCTGCCTAAAAGACGACGTTTGTGGTCCTCATGGAATGTCCGAGTGGCGTCAGCGAAAGACTCCGACGTCGATGTCACCTATTTCTGCAATGCTCTTCAAACATGGATCAAAGACAAGAATTACTTCCTCAGTTTGAACACCGACGTCAAACCGGACGACATTATAAAAAAAATTGATTACCAGCATCCTCAATTTACACTTGATACCGAGTCGGCACAGGCGGAGCTACCGTCGCTTCAAGGAAACGAAGGTCTTTACTTCTGCGGAGCCTGGAGTCGTTATGGTTTTCATGAAGACGGGATCCTCAGCGCAGTTAAAGTTGCAAATTGCCTGGGAGTTGAGACTCCCTGGAAAATTAGTGAGACGAGACCATAGATGCAGTTTTACAGTAACAGAATTTGGCACGAGCGCCTTCTGCCCAGAGGCCATAGTTTCGTCTATCCAGGGATGAGTATTTCTATTCTCGTTGATGACTGGTCCGCAGAAGTATCGAAGTTAAAAGATCTATCCAAGGGACTTTTCACCCTCTCTGAAAAAGATTATCTAAATTGCAATATGGGATCCCCTGTTAAAGAGTTGGCTAAAATCCTTGAGGAGAACCAGGTCGCTTCAAGCCGGGTCTTAGGAAAATCTATACACCTTTACACGATGCCTCGGTTTTTGGGCCGTGCCTTTAACCCCGTAAGTTTTTGGATGATTGTCGGCGACAGTGGCCTTGAGGGTTGCTTGGCAGAGGTTCGCAATACTTTCAAGCAGCGACACTATTACTTTCTCAATTTAACTCAAATGAAAAGCGGCCTTTTCGAGACCACCGCCCAAAAGGAATTCCACGTTTCGCCATTTATGAAAGTCGAAGGGTCTTACAGTTTCAGATTTGAGTGGTGCCCCATAAGGAACTCCCTGGTGCGAGCGTCCATCGATCTCGAAGATAAAAATCAGCAAAAGCTTCTGAAGACCTCGATTGAATATGCCTCAGTTGCGAACTTGAGTTGGCAAACTGGACTGAAATACGGTCTTCAGGTCTGCCTGGTCCTTCCCAGGATTCATTGGCAAGCTTTGCGGCTCTATTTAAAAAAAATGAAATTTTACCCCCTGCCGAAATCTCGAAGAGGAGAATTCACAAATGGCTAAATCACTAATGAAAACGAAACTTTTCCTATCTATCGCTCAAAAAGCAAAACACGGAAGTCTTTTTCTGACGACACCGGATGGAGAAGTCCATCAATTGGGGGTCGGAAATCCAAGAGTTTCCGTGACCGTCACCGAATGGTCCGTCTTCGACGAAGTCTTTACGAAGGGAGATATTGGTCTCGCAGAATCTATCTTCGACAAAAAAATTTTAACGGATAATCCTGCCGGCTTAATTCAGTGGGCTTGCCAAAACGACCGCGCTCTCCACGCTAGTATTTACGGCACCTTCAAAGGGCTGATACTCGACAAACTTCGACATCTGCTGAACCGAAATTCAAGGAAACAGGCTTCTCGAAATATTAAAAAACACTACGATCTAGGCAATGACTTCTATGAACTCTGGCTAGACCAGTCGATGACCTACTCGGCGGCCCTTTTCAAAGACTCGACAACAGATTTGAAATCTGCCCAAATCGCTAAGTACGATGAAATTATAGACTCGTTGTCAATCAAGTCTGGAGACACTGTCCTAGAAATTGGTTGTGGCTGGGGCGGTTTTTTTAGTCGAGCCGTCGAGAGAACTGACTGTAAGGTGAAAGCTATTACCCTTTCTCCGTCGCAACTTCAATATTCTAAGCGGAAGCTGAAGGATCTCGGGATGCAAAAGAATGTAGACATGGAGCTCGTGGATTACAGGCTTGTCGATGGGACCTATGATAAAATTGTTTCAATAGAGATGATTGAAGCCGTGGGCAGTAGTTACTTAGATCAGTACTTTCAAAAAATACGGTCGAGTATGAAAGGGAGCTCCCAAGCGCTCATCCAAGCCATCACCATCAGAGATGATCTTTTTTTTAAGTATAAGAGCGGTACAGACTTTATTCAGAAATATGTTTTCCCCGGAGGCATGCTGCCGTCTCCCAGCATTATGAAAACCCAAACCGGAATGAACGGCCTCTCCTTGGAAAGAAAATTACTCTTTGGTGAAGACTACGCTAAGACCCTCGAAATTTGGCAGAAAAATTTTAGAGAAGCTCAAAATCAGGTTGTTAATTTAGGCTACGATTCCCGATTTATTGATATCTGGGATTTTTACTACTCATATTGTATAGGTGCCTTTCGTGCTGGCCGTATTGATGTCGGCCAATACCAGTACAGTCGAGGAGCGCAGTAAGCCTCCAAAGAAGCGGCTCGACTTTAGTCGGCGGGCTCAGTCTCAACGGTTTTAATTCGCTGGATCTGAGGGAACTCATCAGGGAGACACGATTTCTGTGATCTGGACTCTATTTTTTGAGGCTGAGGGCCGAAAAAGACTTGAGACCTTTTATGAAGAAAAGAAAAGCGAATAAAAAACATTCTATCCAGAGTGACCAAATGCATCGATTGATGGAAGTTGGACTCGCGCTGTCCTCGGAGAAGGAACTTCCTTCTTTGATGAAAATTCTTTTAGAAAACTCCATGGAAGTGACTGGCGCCGAAGGTGCGAGCGTGTACCTCATAGAAACTAAGGCCACCAGTGATTACGAAAACGTTATCTCTCTTGTAAAAAAGCCATTTCTCCGATTTTATCGCACGACAAATCGTCGAGTCGGACATACTGAGCGCTCTGGTATTCTCGAGGTGGACGAGACAAGTATTGCAGGCTACGTCGCGACCTCTAAAGAAACGCTAAATATTAAAGACTGCTACAAAATTTCTGATGAAAAGTCTTATAGCTTTAACGACAGCTACGACAAAAATTTTGGCTATAGAAGTCAGTCGATATTGGCCATCCCAATGATCACAGCCGACGGAAAAGTTCGAGGCGTGATTCAGCTCATCAACAAACTTTCTCAAGACGGCATCGAATCGCTGTCCAACGAGGGGCGATTCTCCGAAGACGAAGTTATGTCCTTCACCGAAGAAGATGTGACTCTCATGAACGTCTTCGCTAGCCATGCGGCTATCGCCATTGAAAATTCTCAATTGACCCAAAGTATCCAGAACCTTTTCGAGAGTTTTGTCAGAGCCTCGGTGAAAGCCATCGAATCCCGAGATCCCACCACAAGTGGTCATAGTGACCGTGTTGCAATGATGACGGTTGAGCTGGCTCTAGCGACCCACAAATCTGGTGAGGCTCCATACAAAGGCCTCCAGTTTTCAGAGGAACAAATTCGCGAAATTCGTTACGCCGCCCTTCTTCACGATTTCGGAAAAATTGGCGTTTCAGAGCCCGTGCTCCTTAAAAAGAAAAAACTTCACGACCGCGAACTTCAAGCGGTGCTTACTCGTTTTGATTCTCTAATTCACAAGCAAGAAAATACGCTCTGGAAAAACCTTTGTGAACGTTTTGTAGAAGCTCATCGTTCGGGGAACAAGGCTTTTGATCCGGACTTGGCTTTTAAAGAAGCGAAGATTCAGGTGGAGTCAACGAAGGCTCGTCTCAAGAAACTGCGCAGCCAAGTTATCACTGCTAACGAACCGCAAATCCTGAGCGCCGACTTCGATATCGTTGAACTTGTCGAAAAAATTGTCCACACAAATGACCTCTTCAGCTCCAAAGTGCTCACCCAGCAGGAAATCAAAACGCTTTCGATTCCAAGAGGAAGTCTCTCTCGGCGAGAGCGTATCGAGGTGGAATCCCATGTGAACCACACCTACGAGTTCTTGCGACAGATCGCGTGGACAGAGGACCTCTCTCATGTCTCCGTGATTGCCCACTGCCACCACGAAAAAATGGATGGAACTGGCTACCCTCGCGGTATCTCTAAAGAAGAAATTCCTATTCAAGCGCGAATGATGACCATTGCGGACATCTATGACGCTCTCACCGCAATGGACAGGCCCTATAAAAAATCTCTGCCACCGGCGAGAGCTCTTGAAATTCTAGTTAAGGATGCCAGAGCCGGCAAAGTTGATGGGCACCTTCTCAAAATCTTTATTGAAGCTGGCGTGTTTCACAACGCCACTCTTGGCACTACCGGTCGTAAGGTAGGGTAAAACCATGCCTGACACTCCTTGCATCCCCGCAGGATCGTGCTAGAACCCCCAATTATGAAAACAGTCGTGGTCACCGGAGCCTCTTCCGGCATTGGAAAGTCCGTCGCTCAATTTTTTTCGGACAAGGGCTGGCGTGTCTGCCTCTTAGCCCGCCGAAAAGAGTCCTTAGACGCCCTGGCGAAAGAATTGCCGACGGAGACTCATGTTTTAGTCTGCGACCTTCAGGATGCCGACTCAGTTGCTCAGGTTGCAAAAACTTTAATGAACTTTGAATTCGATATCGATGCCTTAGTGAACAATGCCGGCATCTTTCGGCCCGCTCCTATCGATGAGGACCAAGACGGCCACTGGGCGGAGCAGTTTGCCACCAACCTCATGGGGCCCGTTCGGCTGACTAGAGCTCTTTGGCCTGCTTTCAAAAAGCAACGGAAGGGCGCCATAGTGAATATCTCTTCGACTCTCGCCATCCGACCGATTCCTGGAACAGGGTCTTACTCCGCGATAAAAGCGGCGCTGTCCAATTGGACGCAAACCCTCGCTCTCGAAGGCGCATCTTTTGGTATTCGCGCCAACGTCATAAGTCCAGGGATTGTCGACACCCCAATACACAGATTCCACTTCGAAAGCGATTCTGAGCAAAAAAAGGCAAAGGCTGGAGCTCAAAAAGCCCAGCCACTGGGACGTATTGGTCGGCCTCAAGATATCGCGGCCATGGTCTGGCTGCTTGCCAGTGAAGAGTCTTCCTGGACCACTGGTGTGGACATCCCGATTGACGGCGGCATCCTACTGAACAGTTAAAGTCGAAAGTTTCCCTGTCCATCCGCCAGCCCTTGAGTTCCATAGTGAAACGCCCGATAGAGAGTCTAATGCTTATGAGTTTATTTTTTTTCATTCCAACGGCTCTACTTTTTGGCCTCTGCCACTGGGTTGCTCGCCAGACAAAATCTGGTGACACCGAGCCTATCGAGGCTGAGTTTCTCTTGCATTGGACCGTCAGTGAGACCGGTCAGGCGATTGAAGCTTGGTTCCAAAAGAAACCTCGGATGAAGATACTCGCTCAGCAGCCCGGCCAAATTTCAGTGGAACAATCTTCGAGTTTTTTGTCCTTCGGTGCCTTTTATCAATTCAGTTGGGACGCAAAATCTGAAAAAGACAATGAGACCTCCCTGGTGAAAGCCGTTATTCAACCCAAGCTCATCCAAACAACAACAGAGAGAACCAGCTTTGCTTCCAAGCTGAAAAAGAGTTTGGACTCCATGCTCATCCGCAACTCCGATGAGAATGTTGACTTCAATTTCAAAGCTTAAAGTTTAAGATCCATCTGCAAGTGCTGGATAAAGGTTTTTTATTTCTTGAAACAGACGAATCTACCAGCGTCGGTATAAGAAATTGGTTTGTTGGAATCACAAAGATCGCGCACGATTCGTAGCAAAGACATGTCGATCACATTTACAGTCTGATCGGAATTATCGTTAGTAGGGTTTGGATACTCCACACGAGGTTTGCCCTGGGCATAAATATGAATAAAATCGCCGCGCTGGATATCCTCATTCAAATCAGCAAACTTCACGTTCTGATTGGCAAAAGCCGAAAACGAAAAACCGACGAAAGTAAACAAAACTAAAGCTGTCTTCACTGAATACCTCTTTTCTACATTTTGGATTGATCTTTCCCGTCGCCGCTAGCGCCGGGAAGTTTTGGAAGTCTATACACTGGGCCTTTTCGATACTTAATGAGGGCATCTAGCTCTTCCCATTTTCCTTTTTGCATACGAGACGGCGTGGTTCTCCCCTTGATTTGCAGGATCTCTTTGGTCTTTTTATCGAAGGTAAAATAGAGCGGGTCCACCAAGGCACGGATTATAAAACTGGTGGGTTTCATAATGATCACAACTTTGTCCGGAAAGTCTGCTTCTTTCCAAAATTTAAAGCCTACGGTCTCCATCCGGCTCCAAACCCCAAACCGAACTTTGATGGATTCACCTTTCATAAGAGCTTCCCAATTTTGATAGAGGTGGGGAATCAAAGTCATTCCCACAATAAAATTTTTCTCTAAACGCTCGGAGTCCGTCTTGGTCTCACCACTACCAACTTTTTTGCTAAAGTGAACGCGGTCCCCTATAATTTCAATTTTTGCGGTTTGGTTTCGCTGACGATGATCGACAAGGTAGGTTTTGAGATTCCCCTTTTCGACGATCGAGGTCTCTACCACCATGACTTTCTCAGCCAAGTCCCGAAAAACGTTATCCACCGAAAGGTCTCCGTCATCGAAACGACCGTAGCGCGCGTAGGTAAAGAGCTTCGTCTTACCCTTGAGGTCAAAAACATCTCCGATGAGACTGGCTTTCTGGCCCTTCCACACGGGAAACTCTGTCTTCGGCTCCGGAGCCGAAATGGGTATGACCGGTTGGACCTTCTCCGCCGCTAAGCCAGAGACCACGATAGCGTTCATAAGCAGGATCAGTAGAATTTGCATAGGCAATATGATATACCCCTGGCATCGTGAAAAATACTAAAGAAGCCATGCGTTTAAATAAATTTTTAGCTCAGATGGGCCTGTGTTCTCGTAGAGAGGCCGACACACTTATCGAAAAAGGCTGGGTCACAATTGATGGCCTGGTTCCTCCGCCCAGAGGACAAAAAGTTGAGCCTGACCAAGAGGTCGAGCTCTCCCAGGAAGCGAAGGACTGGTTGCAAAAGAAGATCACTCTTGTGATCCACAAGCCTCCTGGCTTTGTCTCGAATCTCGCCGAAGAGGGCCACAAACACGTGATGGATATTGTCACCCGGGACAACTTTTTTGGAGATCCGAAGCCTAAAAAGATTCCTACCAAGGGCTTTGCTCCCGCAGGCCGGCTCGACATCGACTCCACGGGCTTACTTCTACTGACGCAAGATGGAACTCTTGCTAAAAAAATCATTCAACCCGACTCAGGCATTGAAAAAGAATATATCGTCAAAGTTGAGGGCCAGATTACAGACCAAAAGCTGAAAAAACTAGCGTCCGGGACTTTGAGTATCGATGGAAAAATTTTAAAGACTGCGGAGGTCGAAAGAATCAACGAAACTCAACTTCGCGTCGTTTTAAAAGAGGGTAAAAAACGACAGATTCGAAAAATGTGCGAACTCTGCGATCTTCGGGTTGCGACTCTTAAGCGCATTCGCATCGGCAGTTTGAAGCTCGGGGACCTTCCACGGGGCATGTGGAGGTTTTTAGATCGGGACGAAATCGTTTAAAGACTCTCAAACGAAAAAAGCCCTTTGAACACTCTCCAAAGGGCTTTTCAGTCTCTCGTTTGCAGAGACTGCAATTTCCTAAATATTACTTTATTTTACAGTCCGCTCCGAAGCGGCGAATCTCAGTGCCATCTTCGAACTTCAGAAAAATATCAGCAACGGCCGTCGTCTCGCTGAGAGCTGCGGCTTGGACATGGATCTCTCCATCACCAGAACTCAGAATCCAAGCCTCAACAGGCTCCGCTTCGTAGGTCAAACCCACATGGCCCCCGTTGATTTTTTCAGAACCCTGAAAAATTTCTACGTAAGGCATAAAGCCCGGTGCTGGATACATATTGACTGTGATTTCACCGTCTTCGGCAAAACAAGACAAAATTGACGTTTCACTAGCTGCTGCCACAGTTGACATAGCGATCAGCGCTAGACCTAAAATTACTTTCTTCATAGTTATCTCCCCGTTAGATACTGATAACGGAATAGCGCTAAGCGTTCTTGCTGGCAAGAATCCAATGCTACTAGACACAGCAAGTAAGAAATACAGACTACTCTCTAAAAAAGCACTGTATAAAATGCAGGCAAACCTCTTTACTTATCTGCATTTGCCTAGTCATCCAGAGGCGCAGCCGTGGGATCTTTCCAGGATCCGCCAGGGACGGCCTTCAAACCTTGAGAAATGGCCCCTCGCAGGAGCGAAAAGAGATCCCACGCCTTCGGCTCTGGTTGACGGCAAAAGGACGGTTCTGGATGACGGTAAAAAGGCGGCTCTGGATGGCGACTTTGGAAGCAACGAGCTTGATTAAAATCTTTGAGTCACTTTTTTGGAAATCATGAAAGCTGTAGCCGATTCTAGATAGGCCGCCTCACCGATGAAGATCGGATGAACCCCTTCTTTGCCTTGAAAGAGAATATCTGTGCCGTCGTCAGAAACGAAGATCGGATCGCCGCTTTTAACTCTTTCGTAATCTCTACCAAAAAATAGAGGATGCAGATGCGCCGAAACACGGCCCTCTTGGTCCGTAGGATAAGGGTAAGTGCCCTTCTCTTGAAACCCTTCCAGCGCAATGGGCTCTAGAGTTTTAGGGTCTAAACTTTGAAGAGTCTTGAGAAGTGCCATAAGCGCTGTTTCGGTTTTTTGAATGCCCTGGGGATCAAAGACATTTTGGCTCACGGGCCCAACCTCCAACAGGACACCGTGGGGCGCTAGGCTTTCTAAAAAGCTTTGGCCTTTATTCGCCTCGGTATTAAAAATTAAACGCCCCTGGGGAATCTCTTTTAGAGCATCTGCGACAGCATGGGCCGAAAGACGATCTGTTCTTGATAGCACAAGGGCCGTTCCCATATTTGCCGTCGAAGTATGAAGGTCGATCAGGAAGAACGGCTCCCCTTGTGCCCATTCGCTAATGTCGGCCTTGAGTTCAGCGACCCTAGCGCCCTCTCTGGATGACTTGGCGACAATCGCCCCGCCAAAGCTACGATTCAAATCATGATCCAAATAACGGCAGTGACTCTGAGCCGCCTGAGGATTTCCTATACAAAATTTATAAGTATGCCCCTGCGGCAGGAGCTCTGGGTGTTTTAAAAATTTTTGAATCAGAAAGATCCCCGACTTTTCATTACCGTGGGTTCCTCCCACAATAACAACTTTCATTGGGGCCTAAATATCTTTCTTCCAAAAAAGCAATGGAGCAAGCAGTGTCGTCAACACGCCGACGACCAGGGCCGGAGCCACGTGGTTGGTCAAAGTGTGCTGAGGTTGGTACATACAAGCCACTTGCATCAAAGTCATGGGAATTGCGGCGCTTGCCAAGCCGACGAATAGACCCGTTTGTACTTTTTGAAAAACAAAAGCTCTACGAAGAAGCACCACCATAAAAACAACTGCGATCCAACTGAGTCCTAGAACTTCAAGAAAACAGGAGGGTCTTTTTCCAGCCATGGAAGGCTCCATAGATGGAAAAGAGAAAACTCCGAGTACAACAGACAGTATAAAAAGAACCAGCGGGATAAAGGCCACAATCTGCCAGGCTTTTGAGACAAAGACCCCAGGAATCGCTGTCAACAAAGCCAAGAAGGCCATCATTGTCAAAGCGACCAAAGGTAAAAGTGTCTCCACAAGAAACCTGGGGTTCAAAAGATCTGTCAGCGCGCCCTCACGAAACGGCTGGATTGCGTACATGGCTCCGCCCAAAATCGCTAGGGAGAGATAAAACCAAAGAGCACTCCGCAGCGGCGGCGATAAAAGAGATGGCGCTGGAGAGAGGTCTGCGGTGATTTCGTCAATAAAGGCTTTTTTAGTAACCAAAATCGGCCTCCAATTGCTTTCTTAAAACTTTATAGGCCCGTGAAACTCGAGTCCGCAGAGCGGCTTCAGTGACATCTTCTACTTCAGCGGCATCTCTAGTGGACATGCCTTCAATTTTTGTCAGAACTACAGCACGTCGCATCTCATCAGGCAGCGAGCCCAGAGCTTTATGAACCACCTCAATATCCTCGCGCGCGATTGTGTTCGCCCCTTCAGGTGTGGTCTTGCCATCGAAGTCGCCATCTGCGACTTCTTTTTTCCAAATGCGCTGATGTTTTCTAAGAATATCTATAGATTTATACTTCACCACCGCAAACATCCAGGGGGCGAAGGGCCTCACCGGGTCATAGGTGTGTCGTGCGCGATGAATAGAAATTAGGCACTCTTGAGTCACATCTTCATTGTAGCCAAAAGCTCCAAGCTTTGAGACCAAATATCTTCGCACGACGGGGTAGATCTCACCCAGCAGAAGGCCATAAGACTCTTCGTCGCCGTACTGAGCTCGCGTCATCAATTTTTTCCAGCGTTTGTCCTGTTGGGTTTCACTCAAAGATGGATCTCCGTGCAAGCGTGATGGGTCGACATAAACTATGTATTCAACTCCACCAAAACCGAGGAGTCTTGTCTAATATTAAAACACCAGAGTCCGATGAATGCCCTCCCCGTCCGGTGGAATCTCGTCAGAGGTCTAGCTTTTTGCCAGACGTCACAGACGCTGAAAGTCTTAGATAATTTCAAAAAGCATTGCCGGAACCGCCTTTCTTGCATTAAGTTTCTCAAATGGGAAAAGGCTGGAAGAATCCGTTAAAGCAAGCGAATGCCAATAAAAAAGGCATTGTAATTTCAAAGTTGGCCAAAGAAATTTCTGTGGCCGCAAAGCTCGGCGGCGGTGATCCCGACGCCAACGCCAGACTGCGCTTAGCGGTAACTGCAGCCAAAGCCGAGTCGGTACCAAAAGATACTATCGAGCGCGCTATCGCAAAGGGTACCGGCCAGCTCGATGATGGCAAAACCATCGAAGAGGTGATGTATGAGGGATACGCTCCTCACCAAGTGGGTGTCCTTGTCGAGTGCCAAACCGACAACCGAGCTCGAACAGCTCCCGACATTAAATTTATCTTTAAAAAGCATGATGGCCAAATGGGTGAGCAAGGCAGCGTGGCCTGGATGTTCGATCGCGTGGGGCTCGTGGAAGCTGTATCCGATAAAACTGGAATCGACCCTGAAGAAGAAGCCATCGAAGCCGGTGCCAACGAAGTGGAAACTTCTGAAGACGACGGCGTCACGATGTATTCATTTTACACAGATCCTGAAGACCTCGATGCCGTGCAAAAGACTCTTGGCGAAAGAGGCTGGGATGTGAAAGTTTGTGAACTCTCTTACAAACCTAAAAATGTAACCGAGCTCACTGACGCGCAAAAAAACGAAGTCATCGAGTTTCTCGACGCTCTAGACGACAACGAGGACTCCTCAAGAATCCACTCTACGCTCTAGAGGGCAAGAAGAGACCAAAATCTCGACAAAAAAAGACTCCAAAAGTCTATCTCTGACCCACCTCTTTATAATCTGAGGCCGTCAAAATGGCACGTCGTCCTGAGCGCATGCGAAGGATCTCCGCTTGCTCCTGCTAGGACGACCTTCCTTCTGGGTGACAAATTTTACGTCACCCAGCGAAAAATTACTTTTTCAAAGCGTCGCGAATTTCCATAAGAAGGAGTTCTTCTTTGGTAGGCTTCGGTGGCTCAGCAGGCTTAGCTTCTTCTTTTTTCTTAGAAGCGTTCATAGCTTTGATCACCATGAAAATTGCAAAGGCTACGATGATGAAATCAAAAACAGCCTGTAGAAAAACACCGTAACCCATGGTCACAGGTTTACCATCGGCGCCTTGTTCTGCAAGCACAATAGCTAGATCAGAGAAGTTCACTCCACCAACGAGCAATCCGATCATAGGCGTGACAATATTTGCCACGAACGTTGATACGATCTTTCCAAATGCCGCACCGATAACGATACCGACAGCCATATCTACAACGTTTCCACGCATAGCAAATTCTTTAAATTCCTTAGCCATTCCCATAGCCCACTCCCTTTCAGTTAGTTCTGAGCTAAACTAACTAACTTAACTAAAGCCTTAGGAAAACTATTTTTTTGGGATAGGCCGACACTCAGGCCGGCATCATGCTTAATGCAGTGGCATAAAGATGAATTTGTTTCATCATTGCTAGAAGTCCGTTGGCCCGACTTGGCGACAGGGCTTCAGAGAAGCCCATGGCTGCGATAAAATCTTTTGGAGCCTCAATGATGTCTGTCGCCTTTGCTCCGGAGTAAAGCTCGAGAAGCAGCGCAACAAGGCCTTTCACAATCAACGCGTCACTATCTGCCAGGAAGACGACTTTCCCGCCTTCGGACGGCTGCGCTTTAAGCCAAACCTGGGACTGACAACCTTTCACAAGAAACTGCTCCTGGTAGAGCTCCTCAGGCATTTCAGGAAGGGCCTTTCCCATCGCGATGATCTCCTTGTAACGATCCTGCCACGATGAGATGTTTTGAAACTTTTGAACCAATTCTTGTTGTCGCTCTGCCACTGTATTCATGGCTCATGACCTACCATAGAGGGGTCAGGCGCTTCAACCCGTCCGTGGAAATTGGTCCACCAAGGAGCTGCTTCCAAGTAAAATTCCAAAGCTTTGGTTTCGGGCATTGCTGACTGAGGCGCATCCAGACGCCAGCCCCCAGGCTCCAAAAAGTTGACCCAGGAGTCCCAATCCTCGGCAGAATAGCCACGCTGAGAGAGAAGGTAGCTTTTCAGTGCAGACATCTCTAAGTTTGAAGCCCACTGAAAAAGTTTGTCATGAGACGGCTGAAACTGAGAAGCACAATAGTAGCGCCGACACTCCAGGGGGCGGTAAGCAAAGATTCCGCACTGTCCGCGGTCTTTTTGAAAGTGGGGGCAAAGGAGGTCTTCACGCTGATGGCGCTCTTCGGCCGTTACCGACTCCAACTTTGCGCGCCCTCGGGCCGGGGGCACAATCCCCACCGGCAGATAGAGGCTTCCCTCAGGAAGTGCTGGCAGTTGAGGCCTTGGCGGCGTCGCGCCGTTGGCCTCAAGACTCCTTATATAGTCTTGCAGAAACTCTCCGACCTGGAAAAGAGACCAGAACGGCTGAAAGTTACAGCATTTATAGGGTCTAGAGCTCTTAGATCGCTGTAGAGGAGGTTTAACCTCGCAGCGCCCACAATCCACCAGAGGCTCCGAAACCTGAAAATCGACCAATCTCTTCGCAAATGGCCTGACCATTTTTGTCAGCTCCTTGGCACGAGGCCTTTATGTATCAGTTTGAGAATACAAAGATTAACAATATCAACATCTTAGGGACTTTACTCCAAGCCACTCTGGCACTTTTGTTGAACTACTAAAGACACAACAAGCATTAGGTAACAAATTCTAACACGGGGGAAAACATGTTCTTAAAATCTTTTATCATCGCTACAATCGCCACTCTTAGCCTTAACGCTACTGCTGCTCTTAAAGTCAGTGCAGATAGAAACGTTACAAGCTCTGAAAAAACAATCTGTCAGATGAACTCTGGTGACACAGGTCTCTTGAAGTTTCGCGGAGACTCTTACGAAGCCGCCTTTGAAAAAGTATCTGACGATTGCTTTCAAAAGCGTAACAGCGCCTACATTAAAGCTAGAGGCGAGCAGCCCGATCAAGATCGCCAGATCCTATTCATTGAGGCTTGCGTTAACAATATCCAGTGCGTTTAAAGTCATTGCCTAAGCTCTGAGATTTCACTATCTCTTTGGTATGGGTATTTTAAAGTTCCTTTTTGGAAAACGCACAAAGATATTTGATGAAAACGGCACCGTAATCCACGATTTGGGCGAAGATAAATGGACCCAGTGGAATAACCGCTTAAAGAAAAACCCGGACTACGACTGGCGAGCCCACAAAGGGACCCAAAGCGAAGCCGATAAAAAAGCGTCCCAGTCTAAAGACGTTCAGCCAAAAAACTAGCCACTAAAAAGCTAGTCCCCGTTCTCTTCCTCTCTAAAAACAGCCAAAACCTGAGTTTTGCGACTCAGTCGCCGTTGAACCTGCGCGCGATGGAGCCATTTCAGTGTTTGTGACATTTTCGGCCCGGGAATCACGCCCTGCTCAAGGAGATCCGATCCCGTCACCAGGGGAGATGGCAAACTCCCGCCGTCAAAGTAGACTTCAGCTTTCTGCAGAGCGGCAGCCCAGGTCGCGAGCTCCAGCCGATGATGAAGCATCGGAAAAAGATCAGCCGCAAAGAGCCCTTCTTCCGTATTTAAAAAGAGAGCGACATCTACAGGCTCCATCTCAGGAAAACTGGCCATAGAACTCATTTGATCCCGAGCGAAGACGGTTTTAGCGATAAGGTCCCTCGGAAGCTTCCAATCCCGCATGCGCGTCTTGAGCTGATCACGATCGTCACGCCAGTGAACGAGAAACCAAAGGGCCCAGAGAGACTCAAAGGCCAGCGGCTCGCTTCCAAAAATCGCCTCGTAGTCTTCAAACAGAAAGGGCCAATCGGCGAAGACCTGCTGCCAGATGCCCAATTGGTGACTCAGTTCGATGGCCGAGCACACGCCCGGCCCCAAGAGCAGTTTTTCCCACTCTTGGGTCACTCGCTCTTGGGAGACCTGCCCCAACTGAGAGGCCTGAGCTTTCATTGCGGCGGCCGTTTTTGTTTCTAGAGGGAGCTCCAATTGGGATAAAAAGCGGAGGCCCCTAAGGATACGAAGTTTGTCTTCTGTAAAACGCCTTCCGGGCTCACCAATAGCGCGAATCACACCTTTTTCTAAATCGGCTCGGCCTTCCACATAGTCGACAACCTTGTCCGAGGCGATATCGTAAAACATTCCATTGATAGTAAAATCCCGCCGAATCGCATCCTTCTTTGGGGACGAGTAAGTGACGGAATCTGGACGCCGCCCGTCCTCATAAAAGCCGTCCTCACGAAAGGTTGCAATCTCAACAACCTGGTCCTCGATCACCACGCGACAGACTCCGAACTGCTTGCCAACCATGACGACCTTGTCAAAAAGGACCTCTACCTGTTCAGGTGTGGCGTCTGTGGCGAGATCTAGGTCATTGGGCACGCGACCCATGAGGCCATCTCTGACGGCTCCACCAGCTACGAAGACCGTATAGCCCTCCGCAGTCATTTTATCATAGATGTGTTGGACAGCAGGCCATTGCTCATGTGAAAAAAGTATTTGCATAGCCTCTATTAGACGGGAAAATATTAGTAATGTCTACCAACCCCAGAAACAGTGCCAGTGCCAGATTTCGCGAAGCTCTCTTGGATTTGAAACTGGATCACTACGGCTGGGTCTCCCTGGAAAAGCCCTTAAGCTTTGAGTTTTACAAAACCTGGCTCGATCAAAATCATCATGGAGACATGGGTTATCTCAAAGACAGCCTCGCGATCAAGGAAGACCCGAGGCAGCACTTCACACCGGCGCAGTCCCTACTGAGTCTTGGTCAGTCTTATTTTCCGATAGGTAACCAATCCTCTGAAGACACTGAGAACTCCCATCCTCAAGAAGCCAACCTGGCACACCTCAAGGTCGCACACTACGCCAACCAGGAGGACTATCACTTTTGGCTCAAAGAAAAGTTGCAAAACCTCTGCGATGATCTTCAGCAAAAATTTCCAGACGAAGTCTTCCTCCCTTTTACGGACGCAGTCCCATTGTTAGAAAGAGACCACGCCCGACAGGGCGGCCTGGGCTGGGTCGGTAAAAACACGTGTATCATTCACCCTAAAAAAGGCAGCCTCTTTTTTATCGCAGAGATCTTAACCTCCATCCCCTGTCATGAGAAACCAGCGCTGCTACCTGATTTTTGTGGCACCTGCACACGCTGTATGGACGCGTGTCCCACGGGAGCCTTGGAGACTCCCAGGGTTCTGGAGGCCCAAAAGTGTATCTCCTATTGGAATATTGAGGCCAAGATCGACCCTCCAGAGGACATCCGACCAAAAATGGGAGACTGGCTTTTTGGCTGCGACGTCTGCCAGACCGTCTGCCCATGGAACGCCAAAATCTTCAAAAATCATGAAGACTTTCCAGTCCAAAAAGTAACAGCGACAGCGACGGCCTCTGAGCAAGAAGCTGAGCTCCGTTGGATTCTCTCCACGTCCAATAAAAAGCTCATGAAGGCCCTCGGCCGAACGCCCCTCAACCGGGCGGGAGGCCGAGGCCTGAAGCGCAATGCGATGATCGTCGCGGCCAACTTAAGGCTTACGGGCTTGAGCTCTGATATTCAAAGCTATGAGAACCATTCGCGCCTTGGCGATATGGCCCGCTGGGCCCTTAAGACCTTGTCAAACAGCACTCCTGGGTCCACTTCTGAGCAACTGTGACGGCTCCTTTCTCTCTCCCCGTCCTATCCTTGACCTCCGAGGTGGCGAACGTTAATTTCTTGGCTCTGAGACACCCGCCTTGGGAAGGACGCAAAAAATGAAGCATTTCGGTATGTTTTTTTTAATTCTAGTTTTTTTAAGTTCTTGCACCAGCGTCAGTGACGGTTTTTTTATACAAAGAACCAACAACCTTTTTGACCTCCAGGTCGGGGTCAACTTGGTGGACCCTGAAAGCAAATTTTACCGAGGCGCTTACGAACTGTGTAAGAGCCAAAAGGGTACTGGGTTTACGATTCGAGCTAAAAACTGGGAAACAAGAGCCCGAGGCAATGAGCGTATCCGGGGTACCGTTCTCTGCGAGGGCGAAGTCGATCCGTTTCTCATTACGAAGTACAAATCTCGGCCCATGCGCATGGAGATCGAGAACTCTAATATTGGCTTCCTCGGCGGAAAAAATTACCGCCTTGTGCCCGTTAAGACGAACTCTGCCCCCTGAAAGCCGTAAATATGACATCCGAATTCCAGAAAGCCTCAGAGGCTCTTTTTTTTAAAAGTGAAAAGACTGGCGACTCCCGTTTTGGTGAAATCGTTCAGCCTTTGGACGCCATATCTACAACTACAGATAGCGTGATCCTTGCTGGCTATCCCGATGACGAGGGCATCGCTCTCAATTCTGGCCGTCCTGGAGCCAAAGAGGCTCCCGACGAAATCAGGAAGTTTTTTTACAAGACGACCCCGTCTCCCACTTTTGATTCTGAAACTTCGATCTATGACATTGGTAACAAAATCAAAGGGGCGACTCTCGCTGGAGATCATGAAAAGATTAAAAGCATGGTGACGGAAGCGCTAAATCAAGGCAACACCTGGATAGGCCTGGGCGGAGGCCATGATTTTGGCTATCCCGATGGCGCTGGGTTTTTGCAAGCCTGCCAAAACTCAAAGCTCAAACCCCTGGTTCTTAATTTCGACGCCCACTTAGATGTGCGCCCTATGGATAAAGGGCCCTCTAGCGGCACGCCCTTTTACCGCCTTCTGACGGATGAGTCCCTCCCTCCTTTTGATCTTGTGGAGATTGGTGTTCAGCAGCAGTGCAATAGCTCTGAGCACCTCAAGTGGTGCCAAGATAAAGGGGTTCACGTGATTCCTTTTGAAGACATCATGATGTCTGGACAGCATCAGTCGGCTTACCTCATGGACCGCTTGAGTGCCGAACTCCTTCGCCGCCGGCCCACTTTTGTGAGTATTGACATCGATGGTTTCGCTTCGGCCTACGCTATGGGCTGCAGCCAGTCCTGGCCCACAGGCTTTGTCCCCAATCAAATTTTTCCGTTTTTAAATTCTGTCTTCAGCCTCCTCGATGTCAAAGTCTTGGGAATTTACGAGGTGTCTCCACCTTTGGATTTGGATTCACGAACAGTGAAATTGGCAGCACAAATTCTTCACCAATTTTTGGCGCCCTTACGATGACCACAAAGCCCAACCTCGTCAGTTTTGCGAGCGACAATCACTCGGGCATTCACCCCCTACTGCTTGATAGCTTGGTCGCGGCCAATGTGGGGTCTTCCGCAAGCTACGAGCAAGACCCTTGGAGCCAAAAACTAAAAGCTCAAGTCAAAGATCTGTTTGGTGGCGCAACGGCGTTTCTTGTTTTTAACGGAACCGCAGCAAATGTCCTCTGCCTGCAGGCGGCCCTTCGCCCCTTCGAAGGCGTTCTTTGTAGTGATGTCTCTCATCTTCATGTGGATGAGTGCGGCGCCCCTGAAAAAATTGCTGGCTGCAAGCTCTATCCACTCCCTAGCCGTAATGGCAAAATTGATATAGACGCCCTAAAAGAGTTCTCATTCCGAACGGGAGACCAGCATCATACCCAAGTTAAGATGGTTAGCCTGACTCAGCCCACCGAATACGGAACCCTCTATTCTTTCGAAGAGACGAAAGAAATTAAAGATTTCTGCAAAGCCAAAGGGCTGTTTCTTCATATCGACGGGGCTAGGCTGGGTAACGCGGCTGCAGCCATGAATTGCAGCTTTTCCGAACTCACCAAAGACGTGGACATTCTTTCTTTAGGAGGCGCGAAGAACGGTCTCCTTGGGGGAGAACTGGTCGTGATCAAAAATTCGGATTTTATCGAGGGCTTTCGCTTTCTGCGTAAACAAAGTCTGCAACTGCCATCGAAGACGCGTTTTTTTGCCGCCCCCTTTTTAACCTATCTTGAAGATGATCTTTGGCTGAAAATTGCCTCCTATGAAAATCAGATGGCCCGCTACTTCAGGGCGCAACTGAAAACCCATACCCCACTTGAGATGACTCAGCCAACCCAGGCCAATTCGGTTTTTTGTAAAATGCCGCAAAAAATAGTGAAGCCTCTGCGTAAAAAGTATTTCTTTTATGTCTGGGACGAGAAAACTTTTGAGGTTCGCTTGATGACGAGTTTTGATACCCGAAAAGAAGATATAGATGATTTTGTTCAACAGGTCCAAATTCAATGTCAAAAGGAGAACCTATGAGTCGCCCTTACCCTACGGTGGATTACGCCGGCTACCTGAAAATTGACCAGCTCACTCAACTGCAAAAACCTAAGGGCGAGGAGTACGGAACTCCCGTTCACGACGAAATGCTTTTTATCGTCATTCATCAGGTCTACGAACTTTGGTTCAAGCAGATCCTTTTCGAACTCGATTCGGTCTTAGAGATCTTTTCCAGAGACCGCATCGCCGAGCAGGATATGCTCCACTGTTCCTCACGCCTCGAGCGGATTATAGAGATCCAAAAAATTCTCGTGGATCAAGTCAAGGTTCTGGAGACCATGACACCTATGGATTTTTTAGAGTTTCGAGATTTCTTGGTCCCCGCCTCAGGCTTTCAGAGTGCACAGTTTCGTCAAATTGAAAACAAGTTGGGCCTGGTCAATCGGCTCACCTACAACAACAAAGACTATGTAGAGTCTTTGTGTCCGATGCAGCAGTCGACAGTTCGAGCCACCGAAACCGAACCTTCTTTATTTACCCTTTTAGAAAAATGGCTGGAGCGCACGCCATTGATTTCTGACGGTTCTTTTGATTTTTGGAAATCCTATAAAGATGCCGTCGAAGCTCGGCAAAAGGACAGCCGCGAGGCCATCGAGGCTGCCGGTCTGGATAAAGCCACCGAAGCCTCCCACCTGAAAAACCTTGAGCATATGGAACGTAGCTTTGAATCCATTTTTGACAAAGACGAATACGAAAAACTTCAGAAAGAAGGCCATTGGCGCTTATCCCGAAAAGCCTTAAGCGCAGCTCTAATCATCCACCTCTACCGCGAGGAGCCACTGCTTCAAGCCCCTTTCCGTCTTCTCACCCAATTGCAAAATGTCGACGAGAACTTCACTCAGTGGCGCCACCGTCACGCCCAAATGGCCCACCGGATGCTCGGAGCTAAAATGGGGACTGGAGGCTCCAGTGGCCACAAATACCTGCGGGCGGCTGGAGAGCGTCACAAGGTCTTCAGTGATTTCTTTAACTTAGCGACCTTCTTCATCCCCAAATCGCACCTGCCAGAGATCCCCCAGTCCCTTAAGGAAAAGATTCAGTTCCGCTATTGATCTGAACCTTGTCTTTTGGCAGAAAGGCACCATAGTGGAAACCGTGAAGACGCCCTCAAAATATGGGGGCCTGATGATAAAGGAGCCTTTTGTGATTAGCCGATTTCTTCTCTTACTTTTGACAAACATTGCCATCATGACCGTAGCCGGTATCGTTATTCCACTACTCGGAATCGATAGCATTCTAGGACTGGATGGTCAGACAACCTACCTTCTACTTTTCTCTGCAGCGATGGGCTTCGGGGGCTCTTTTGTTTCTCTGGCGCTGTCTAAATTTTTAGCTAAGCGCCAAATGCGAGTCAAAGTGATCGGGACTCCTGAAAACGAGACCGAGCGCTGGTTGCAGCAAACCGTGCACAGACAAGCTCAGCGCCGAAACATCGGCTTGCCTGAGGTTGGTATTTTTGACTCCCCGGCGCCCAATGCTTTTGCCACGGGTATGAGCAAAAATAGCGCCCTAATAGCGGTGAGCACAGGGCTGTTAGCCTCTATGAGCAAAGAAGAAGTCGAAGCTGTGTTGGGTCACGAAGTTTCTCATGCCGCAAATGGCGATATGGTCACCATGGGTCTTCTTCAGGGAGTGATGAATACCTTTGTTTTCTTCTTTTCTTACATCCTTGGAAACATGATCGACTCTGCAATCAGTGGAGAACGCAACAATCGAGGTCCCGGCTTTGGTTATTATATCGGCACTATCGTTGGAAACGTTCTCTTCGGCTTTTTAGCCGGGATAGTCACGGCTTGGTTTTCCCGACGGAGAGAGTATCGTGCCGATGCCGGTGGCGCGAAGCTTGCTGGCAAACAGGGCATGATCAATGCTTTGAAAGCTCTTCAAAGAAATGCGGGGCCTAGTAACGGACTCCCACAAAAGATGGCTGCCTTTGGTATTACCCCGGGTAAGGCGATGTCTTTACTCTCCACACATCCTCCTTTGGAGGTTCGCATTGCGGCTTTGGAGAAAATGACGACAGTCTCCTAGGAGACTGCTGATAACCCCTTAGGGTTTTTGATAGACTCGGACGTAGTCAATGGCGTAGCTAGTGGGAAACGGACCTCCCGCTGGTGGATCCTGCGCCCAAGGGCTTCCGAGAATCAGACTAAAAACGATATACATATCCTCATCACTCACCTCGGCTCCTGTGAGTTTTCGAACTTCGATATCATCGATGTACCAGGTCACAGATTGAGGCTCCCAGAGTACAGCATAGGTATGATAATTTTCGGTGAACTCACCCGCAGTCGCAATGTGTACCTGTGACGGCGAAGAGTGGGTTATTCTCTCAAGGTCTTCTGTCAGAGAACTGTGATGATAGGTCTGAAAAGCGGCCCGTGGTTCTCGCCCCAAAAATTCGAGAATATCAATTTCTGGTTCACCGTACTGACCGGCAACTCCCAAGTCGTATCTCGTATTCAACAGAAAGAAAGTCGAAATTGTTCCTGAAAGAGCTGCAGGCTTGAGTCGCGCCTCCACGAAGCCATACCTAAAGTTAAACGTACGCCGGGTTGTGATGAGGCCGGAAAGGTAGGGCTGGTTCTCAGCCGCCTCAAGCAACTCCGGAGGCGTTTGAATACCGACGAGATTCACGCCCTGGGTGGTGCCATCAGAATAGAATTGAACAGGGTTAAAACCAATGGGATTGAGCTGACTATCCACCAGGTACTGCTTTTCACCGTTAATGAGTCTCTGTAGGCTTTGGGTTCCGTCAGGATCATCCCAAGGGCGCCTCATAACCCACTTGGACGCGTCCAAGGGTGCTGAATCAAAATCATCTTCAAAAACGAGGGCGTACTCCTGGCTGAGTGCGGCTCTGTCCAAGCGTCCAGAGGAGAGTTCTGGATATGTGATTTCCACCGCGTTCGAAAGCTTGGATTCTTTCCCATCATTGTCGACAGCTGTAAGGTGGTAGGTGTAGGTCTCGCCGGGCTCAGGTTGCTGTCTCGAACAGATCGTGTAGCGAGTATGGTTGCAATCCAAATAGGTGGAAGTTTTCCAATACTTTTCCGCTTCTCCATAATCCCCAGACCGATACCTACGATAAATACGACGGAGGCGCTTATCGTTACGGTAAAGAACATAAGATTCAACCGTGCCGTCACTATCCTCTGAAGGGTTCCACAAGAGTTCCGACCAATCATTCGCGACCAGCAAAGGTCTCAGGCTTCTTGGCGTCGTTGGTGAGCCGGAGAGGCCGCGCCCATCCTGAATATCTTCAAAGCCCGCCTCTTCTTCAAGCTCTTCGGAATCGACTTCACAGGTGTTCTCAACGATTTCAAGCTCGTCGCCCACGAAGGTGGCACCAGGACCACAGTCTTCACCTTCGACAGCAACAGGACTCTCTGCAGAATTCAATTGCAGAGCACGGCCCAATGGAGGGAGGCTGTCCCCACAGTTTTGAAAAATAAAAAGAAGGCCGAAACCTATGGTACCGAAAGATCCAAAAATACGACGTTTTTGAGCTTGGGCTGACAATGGATCTCCTTTGAAGTCTCCGTCTCTATAGTACCCAAAAAAGGCGGGTTCGGAAACGAGTCTCAGGAAATGTCAGGCATAAAGGCCCGCGCCAAGGGCTTTTGTCTAGGTGGGGAAGGCTCTCTAGACACAGCAACGTGCTCTCAATCAAATGTCTCTAAGTAAGCGCTTCCATTGGAGAAGAGAATTTGATCCTTTTCGTCATTTGTTAAAAAAGGATTATGACGGACATATTCGTACTGCTCTAAAAACGTGGCTCCAGCACCATACGAATGAGGTGTCCCGGGCTCTAAACCTAGGATCTCATCAGATCCGAAGAGGACTCTCTCAATCCCAAATTTTCTCCAGGCCTCTGACATGTCCTTCATAGATGTTCGTTCGGCAAAGTTTGTGAAGAAGTCTGGAAGGAGGATGTTCAAAGACGTTGAGGTTTCAATCCAAAAGTTTGTTACGCCGGCTTTCTCAATATTCTCTTTCAACACATTGATGAGACGATGAGAGTTCAAAGAGTGCGCCACGACAAATTCGATCTCAGGAAAGTCTTTACCAATCTGAACGAGAATCTCTATATCGAGGATGTCTCTGTGCAAACTACTGTCACTGTCGAGTTCTTCAGCTGACAAAGTTGGGTTCGCTCGCGAGAAAGGAAAATCTCCGGGCATATGAATTAAAACCGATTGAATCTGGTTTCGATTTTTTTCTAAAATGCCAACGACAGTTTTGTAAACTCTTGGAATAGCGAGGCGATGCACCAAGCGGTTGCCCGCAACTCTGAGCTTTAGACCTTTCATGTTCGTGTTGCGAAAACATTTTTCAGAAACTGCGGCGGCATCTCTCCACAGGTGATACGCGGAACAAAACCCAATCAATCGATCTGGATAAAGATCAACCAGTTCCGAGGTCAGCTGGTTGAACTCCTCTCTAAGGTGCATCCGCCCAGCGTAGGGTCCAATCTGCTCTTCCACCATATACGACGGAGAGAGCACCAAGGCATTTGCCGGTCCGCCTAGTGCCATGAAGGTTTCCATTTGTTTTTTGAGACGCCCTTGGTAGGCCATTGGAACGTTCTGGAACAGCACATGAAAGTGCGCGTCCAAAGACGCTAAAGGTTTTCCAAAATGCTCCTGCAACTGAGTCGCGTACTTCTTAATTTCGGAAGAGTCTGCAGAGGCTACCTGACAGAAAAGGAAACCCACTACTAAAAATAACTTTGCTAAGCTCACAAGAATTTTGTCCTTTGCCTAAAAGAGAATCTGATTCCACAAGAACCCCCAACTTAGAGCATCCTTTCAGGACTTTCCAGTCTGCAGCTCAGACAGTGAACCTTTTGCAGAGGTGAGCACAATCTAGACAAAAAAGGCGCTCTTTCTTCTTTTTGTTGCCATGTGGATATCTGGCGAAGGACATTCCGTGTGATGTAGTTCTAGAAAACCCTTCTTTACAAGTCATGCCTTGAGCGAATGCGAAGGACCTCGGCTCGCTCCTGAGGGGGCGAACTCCTAAGGAAAGCCCTCTACAAATATTGCTGAGGTCCTTCGCATTCGCTCAAGGCATGACAGGGATGAGCATGTCATCCCTATGAGAGCTACCAGCTCCGCCGCCAGAAATGCCTATGCCGTGCTTCTGATTCGAGACTTAGAGAGGCTCCCGCAGATGATGACTGCGGTGGTGCCTGGAACACAGCAAAGTCAGGTTTTCTAAACTATCAATTCCTTCGCGACTCACGGGGTGGTGGTGATGCATCTCCAAATGCCTCCGGGAGTGACAGCGTTGACCGCTCTTGTCTGTATGCGTGCACTGACCGCGATCTCTCAGCTGAACCTGATGGCGGATCTTGGCAGCAACCCCACGTCGATTCATCTTTATCACTTTCTTAAATATATCTGTCTCAAGACAGGCTCGGGCAGAGCCTTGACTCTGACTTGGCTTCGTCTCAGGTTTCAACAAGGCAACTTCAGGCTCAGCGCTCTCCGTAAGCTTACCTCGCATCTTCTGGCGTTTGGCTTTTTCAACAGGATCTCTTTTTTCTAAATAAATATCTAACAGAGCATCCAGGGTGTCTTCCAAGCTAGAGGCCCCTCCACGTTTTTGGCTTTCTAGATCCTGAGCGCGACGGAGCTTCATCATAATTTTCTCAGACACCCCGAGCTGAAGTTGTATACGAGCAACTTTCTGCAAGATTTTTACTTTCTCAGTGACCTCTGTAAGAGCAGTCACATATGTTGATTTTTCAGCCACGGCCACCTTTGGCTGCGCAATGGCGACATCACGCTCTAACTGTTTTTGCGTTCGCACCTGGGCTTTTGCAATCCAATGCTTCTGATTTTCAGGTGTCAGCACAGATGTAATCTTGCGGGCTTTGTGAATGCTGATTTTGCCTGCTAGAACTTGCTTTTTAAGCTCAGGAACTTGGTGGGACTTTCTAGCCGCTGCGATAAAATTATAGGCCACCGATGAAGATAAACCCAATCCTGTGACGACATATGAAAACAAGGAGTTGTAGCCAAGGTGAAGAAAAGCTTTCCTCTTGTCGACCTCAATTATAATTTGTAAAAGTTCGTGTTCACAAGCTTTGTAGCGGCCGGCGATCGTCTTCGCTTTTTGATCTAGATCATTATAGGTCATGAAAGCCTCCCTTGTTTTGACTCAAAAAGAATCTAACATGGGTTTTTTAAGCCTAATTTTTCGCTCGAAAAGGGCCTGTCGGCAGACTTGAGAGAACTTTTGGCAGGTGGTCAGGGAACTTCAGAACGAGTCCTTTGGCGCCCTGCCTAAGAAGTGACAGCATGCCTGACGGGCCCTTATCAAGGGAAAGCGTTATAGGCGAATAGCTCTAATTATCCCGTCAATGAAAATTCAAACGATTCAGAAAACGGAATCCGGACAGTAGCCTGTCTCAAGACAGGTTCGACCTGCTAAAGTTGTAAAACCCGATCCACACCAAAGCCCCCACCCCTTTTTTTTAACCCACCCAAGGCAACGGGCTTAGAGCGTGATTCAAATCTTTGAGGCTTTCCACAGAATGGCACCAAGAAAGAGAAACAATAAAAAAAGGCGCTTCCCCCCGGAAGCGCCTAGAAACTCAGTAAAAGGTAACCCCGAACTTTTCAGCTCGATATTATAAAGCTCTTAGAGCTGGTGGTGTGGCTCATAGAGTGGACCAAGTTCAGCTCCACCGAAAAATGAAGTGACGGATTCGCTACCACGCGGGTTCACTGTCGTATATTGAACTTGCGTCAGATCCGAGAATCCAATCTTGCATTGAATAGTGGAATGATCGGTGGCCGTTAGAATTCTTAGTTGTCCGTCAACGGGTCGCTTGTCCTCTTTGGCGACATAGATAGTGGAGCCACATCTGTCTTGATAGGAAGAGACTAGAGGAAGCTCAATAAAAGTCAGCCCCGGAAGCTCGTGGTGGAGGCAAGTTTCGCTAAGGCCACAGTCTTCGCTGTTGTAGAGTTCAAGAGTGATCACGTTCTCCAAAAGATCCACAGTGATATGACCACCGTCAGCTACAATGTGGTCATGGCTGATTTGGAAAGAGCTCAGCATGGCCGTGGTCACCGGAAGAGTGTCTACAGGCTGGAGGCTGCGCGCTTGTGCGTTAAAGGTTATAGCAAAAAGAGCTGATAAGATTAGAGATTTCATTTTGTCCCCCTTGGGCCTTTGTGTCGTCGGGAGGTTCATCCCCCCCGATACAAACCACCATACCCACTTTGGAACCAGTAACAAAAATGATTTAATTCTCTAGGAACTCATTAAAATATCTAATGTATTGGCGTGGAGTGATCGCCGTTAGGGGAATTTCCGCCGACGTATTGAAGAGATTACACTTTTCTCAAGTTTTTTTTAGCGGCTAAGAATCGCGCGCACTGGAGAAGCATCGGCATCTTTAATTTTTAAAGGAAGACAGGACAAATGGTAGAGCCCGTCCTCGACCCCCGTTAGATCAATGCCCTCTAGGATAGACATATTGTGAAAGCCGACCCGAGAATGGGACTCTAAGACCTTGTCTTCAAAAAGATCGATGGAGGGCGTGTCGATACCTACGAGTAAAACCTGAGCCTCCGCCAGTCTGTCTACGAGGTCGCCTGACAGGGAACAGAAGTCGTTGTTCCAAGACTTGGGATCGGGAAAGGAGTTGGTCCGAAAAAGCAATCTGGGCGCCTCGAAGGACTGGTTGGCGAGATCCTCCCAAACAATTCGCTGACCTCTACGGGTGCTCACACTGATCACTTGGGCCGGCCCGAAGTAGTTGAACAAAGATCGGGTCTCTATGCCCTCGCCACCTTTTTTATAGTGATTTGGCGCATCGGTATGTGCCCCAAGATGAAGAGTCATTTCCACTGTAGAGAGGCCAATATGGTCCCCGCTATTCGTATCCATTGTGACCGTCCGTTTAAAAGCGGCATCCCCCGGCCAAACGGCGATCTCGGCTGAGATCTCCGGACTGATATCAAAAATTTCAACTCCGGGACTATGACTCACAGATCTTTTGTCGCTTGAAGGACGTCTTCGACATGACCAGCGACCCTGACTTTTCTCCATTCTTGAGCCAGCTTACCGGATTCGTCGATTAAGAATGTGCTGCGTTCAATACCCATGAATTTTCGACCGTACATACTTTTTTCTTTGATGACGTCGAAAAGACTGCAGAGTTCTTCGTCTGGGTCGGTGATCAACTCAAATGGAAAATCGTATTTGTCTTTAAATTTTTCGTGAGATTTTAAGGAATCTCTAGAGACTCCAAAGATTTCAGCGCCAGCGCGCTGGAACTTTTTGTAGTGGTCGCGAAAAGCCTCTCCCTCTTTTGTGCACCCACTGGTGCTATCTTTAGGGTAGAAATAGAGGATCACTTTTTTGCCTTTTAACGCAGAGAGTGCAATTTTTTGCTCACTCGTGGCTTCGGCTTTGAATGCCGGCACTTTTTTACCGATTTGAGCTGTCTTCTTTTTGGTCGTTTTCGCTTTTGCAGTTGCCATGAAAGTTCTCCTTGTTCTCCATTCATGGGTTTACATTGTTTGAGGCCTTTTGTTAAGGTCGCGGAATGCTGCAATACGAATTTCCAGACAAGTACCAGGATTGGATAGACGGCCATCTTCAGGCCCTAGGGCACTCTCTAGACCGCCCTGAAGAGCTCGCAAAGGCCGTAAAGTGGACCTCTGACAACTACATTAGCAGCGAAGCTCAAAACACGCCCTGGTCTTCAAGGGACGCTCAGGTGGCCTACCTCTGCTATTACTTTCCGCTCAATTACGTAAGAACCTTGAAAGTCATCGACGAAGCCAAACGTTTGGATTTTTTTAAAGGATCGAAACTCCTCATCGATTATGGCTGCGGCCCGGGAACGACAACAAAAGCCCTCTTAGACCAAGAGCCCTTTTTCCTTAAAGCCATAGGCATCGATCAAGCGCCAATCCTGAAGCCTTACTATGCCACCCAGGACAACTTACAGTATCGCAGTGACCGCCCTCCACTGCTCGAACCTTTCACTTTGGCGTTGAGTTATGTGCTCAATGAGCTGGTTCATGCTCCGGACTGGTTTTACAAGGCGGATAGTCTTTTGATAATGGAACCCTCCAGCCACCAAGAGAGTCAGAATTTACAAGATTACCGCCAGCACCTCATCGACAAAGGCTTTTTTATTTGGGGCCCCTGTCTCCATCAAAAGACCTGTCCGCTGATCGAGCACAAAAAAGACTGGTGTCATGACCGGGCGTATTGGAAGCAACCCTCGTGGTTCAAAGAGCTCAGCGAATTTTTACCAATGGACAACCAGTCCCTCGCGTTCTCTTACATCCTCGCAAAGAAAACTCCACCGCCAAAGGCTGAAGGCTTTCGCTTGATCGGTGACGCTAGAGTTGAAAAAGGGAAAACAAAATGGCTTGTCTGTGATTCCGAAGCCCGACGCTTCATCAGCGCGCTTCACCGAAATGGTGAGCCGCCGAGGCTCTATCGCGGAGATATTTATCGAGATCCCGTGGATGCGCTGAAAGGGAATGAGTGGCGACTGCCTGGCTCAAAAAAGTAGGTTATAAAAATCGGGCTTTTTTCCAAGAGACAATCTGATTTTCGAGTTTGCTGTAGATCTCTTCGACGACGCTAGAGGCGCTATCGCCAGACACTTCGACAGAAAATGTTTTCCTCTGAGAAACAACCACGCCGCGACCAGAAAAATGACCTTCAGATTTTTCGACGCTGAGTCGAGGAATAGAATCACAGGGGACCACACCGTAAAGATCATCATATTTGACTTGTGCCATTGATCGAAGTTTGTCGTCAGGCTCGAAGCCCGTAAACGTAAATTCATTTTTCATAGAAGTCCTAACGAACCCAAGGCTGAAGCGTCCCGGATCTATAATCACTCTACGCAAATTCTTGAAAAAAAACACGACTCAACTTTTCCTGTGGCTGAAAAGCCCCGTCTACAGGGGAACTCCTGGTCTTCAGTCTAGCGAAAGTGCCACAGCTCTGCGTGCCGGGATGCACGCTTGAAGAGTTTTAGACTTGGGTGAATTCCATAGACGGAGGCATCATCTGCTGAGCCTTACGGTTTTTGATTTGAATAGAAAGCAATCCGGCCCCAGCGAGTATGATTAGGGCGACCATGCCGATGGTTCCCAAGGACAAATCTTCGTTCTTACGAATGGCATCTTCACGAGCCTCTGGCTCCGAGGCCACTTCGCCAACAAGACTTCCTTCATTCGGATCTGTCAGTCCCGCTATACTAGGATCATCGCCAGGCAAGGGCTCGGGGTCAACATCTGCGAAAGCCGGCTCAGGAGGCAGGTCTTCAATTTGTGGAATTTCGGGCTCTTCAAAAACCTCTTCGGCAAATACAGGAGGTTCTTCGAAGACGGGCTGGTCTTCATCGACACTGGCTTTTGCCAGTATCTGCCCTTCGTCACCTTTCCAATAGCGGAGTTCAATACCAGGGGTGAGGCCAGATTTCGAAATCACATTAGGATTGATCGCCCAGAGTTCTTTCCAACCTTCTTGAAAACCCAAAAGCTTTGAGCCCAAGCGTCTCATGTCATCATTATTAGCGGTGAGGTAGGTCTTCCCCTGCAATCCGACGTCCTCATAAAAGACTTTAATAATACTTTTGTCAGCGGGTCTACTGGTTGACGTGTAGTAAACCTTATCGCCCGGGTCGATGCCTTTTTCTAAGTAAGAATTGTCGGCCAGTAGCTCGGAGCTTTTGTCGATACCAAAGATTTTTTGACTGATCGTCTCTAAGCTGTCCCCAGGCCTTGCGATATAAACGGCATTGAGTAAGCGTCCGTTTCTAGAAAAAGGGTCCGTTTTAATTTTTTTAACGGGAATCCAATCCCGAGAAGGGACATCGACATCCGTCGAAGTGATCAGAGGGTCAGGGTTGCCAAGATCGTCCTGGGGAATGGGCTCCTCAGTAGAGACATCGTCCAGCTGTGCGCCAGCGATGACACTTTCTTCTCCATCTTCAACAGGTGCTACAGGGACAGGCTGGCCTTCTCCTGGAAACTGAGGCTGAGCCTCTGCGGTCTCCGGATAACCTTGCTCCCCTTCTGCACCAGCATCCGCAGAAACGGCATCGGGCGAGCCTTCCTCATCTTCCATTCCGTCTTCAGCAAACTCATCATCCTCGTCTTCGTCGAAATCGTCGTCGTCATCTTCATCAAAGTCGGCAAAATCTTCATCATCATCGCCTTCGTCGAAGTCCTCATCGCCGTCATCGTCCTCGTCAAAATCGGCGAAGTCTTCATCATCTCCGTCCTCATCAAAATCGTCGATGTCTTCGTCTCCACCATCGAGGGAGTCGGCGACTTCAGGGTCTTCGTCTTCGTCGCTAAAATCATCTTCAACGCCTTCAACGATATCGCCTTCGATTTCGTCTAAAGACAGATCGCCATCGATATCTCCGTCTTCGCCCTCGAGCGTTTCCTCACCCTTGGTATCTTCCACAGCGATTCCATCACCACCGTCGAGTTCGTCCAGAGCCTCATCAAGAACAGAGGTCCCACCGTCATCGGGTGAAGTGCATCCACTCGTTGAAAAGAGATTCAAAGAAAGGAGAGAAATAAATAGAAGAGTCTTAAAAGCTTTTACCATCACAGCTTCTAAATTTACACTCTGCGGCATATAGGTACACGGGCACAGACTCAAATCTCGACAAAGGAAATACCATTTTGTGACAAAGGCCGGGCTGGACCCCGCTCTAGGACCTAATTACCAACAAGACTTTCGGATCTTGGAGCCTAAGATCTAGACTCCCACCGATCTCAACAGGATCGAGTCGGTCCGCTCTTTACGTCGTCCAACAAGCGTTGGAAAAATTTTTGAGCGGCTTCCATTGGCCGTTGTTTTTCACTTTTCACCTCGGCTTCAAAATCTTGAGCCAGAGTTTGTAAAACGCTCTTATTCTGCAACTGAAAGCGGAAATTTCCTTCCAGCAAACTGTAGAACCAAGAAACGGTCATGGCTTCTCGTCTCTCGGGATCCACCTTCAGACTTTTGAAAAACTCTAAGTAATCTAAAACGCCTTGATCTTTCAGAGCACTGACTGTGAAAATTGGAACATCAAGACCCCGCATGATTTTAAGCGCCGATTGCAGGTGTCGTTGAGTTTGCTGAGCGACGCTGAGGTTTTGATCCACCTTATTGATTACCAGACTATCGACAAATTCCAGCACACCCTTTTTAATACCCTGCAAGTCATCGCCGCTTCCAGGTTGCGCAAGTAGAGTCATATGATCAACCATGGCCGCCACAGAAACCTCAGACTGCCCCACCCCCACCGTCTCCACAAGGATGACGTCGAAGCCTGCGGCTTCACAAATCTCTAGACTTCCCGGTAGGCTCTCTGTCACCCCTCCCATGTGCCCACGACTTGGCGACGGCCGAATGAAGGCTTTTTCTTCTCGCGACAGGATTTCCATTCGCGTCTTGTCCCCTAAAATACTTCCACCTGACAGCTGACTGGAAGGGTCTACGGCGAGGACAGCCAACGACTGTCCCTGGGCTAATATTTTGAGGCCAAGGTTTTCAATAAAGGTACTTTTTCCCACGCCTGGTGGCCCTGAAATAGCAAGGCGGAGGGCTGGCTTGGATGTTTTTCCAAGCTCAGAAAGTAGCTCGCACGCCTGACTCCAATGCTTTACACTGTCACTCTCGATTAAAGTGATCGCTTGAGAAACAAAACTATGATTGCGCTCGCTAACGCCCTTAACTAGATCCTGTATGGCGAGGTTGGGTTTCATAGAGAACTCTCAGAATCCAAGACATCAATCACCTGAACAACAGCCTCACTCATCACGGTTCCGGGGCCGAAGATCGCGACAGCGCCCAGTTCTTTGAGCTTTTGATAATCGTTAGGAGGAATAACGCCTCCGGCAACGACATGAATATCTCCCCGTCCTAAATCTTTGAGTGCGGCTTTCAACGCCGGAACCAACCGTAAGTGACCCGCGGCCAAACTGCTCACACCAACGACGTGGACATCGTTCTCCACAGCTTGTTTTGCCGACTCCTCTGGAGTTTGAAAGAGCGGTCCAATATCCACATCAAAACCGAAATCTGAAAACGCTGTCGCTACGACTTTCTGCCCGCGATCGTGCCCGTCTTGCCCCATCTTCGCCAATAGAATCCGAGGCTGCCGTCCGTTGTGCTGACGGAATTTTTTTACTTTTTCCAAAGCTTCTTTATAGGATTTTTCATCGTGTTTCATTTCTGACTGATAGACTCCGGTTAGACTGTGGATCACGGCGCGATGACGGCCAAAAACTTTTTCCATGGCCGCACTCATTTCACCAAGGGTTCCGTGGCAGCGAGCCACATGGACAGAGGCCTCTAACAGGTTCCCCTTTCCTTCTGCAGCTGCGGTGAGCGCCTCCAAAGCCTGATGCACTTGAGCCTCGTTGCGCTCTGCCTTTAAGACTCCTAAGCGTTGAATCTGCTTTTCTCTGACGGAGGCGTTATCCACCGCTAAGACTTCAATGTCTTCAGCTGTTTCCGGCTGAAAATGATTCACTCCAATGACCGGCTGAATCCCGGAGTCGATGCGAGCCTGAGTCCGCGCTGCCGCCTCTTCGATTTTCATCTTTGGTAAACCCTGATCAATCGCCTGGGTCATACCTCCCAGTTCCTGAATTTCTGCGATATGCTGTCGTACCCGAGTGCACAGCTTTTGAGTGAGGTTCTCAATAAAATAACTGCCACCCCAAAGATCGACAGAATTGCAAACGCCGGCTTCTTTTTGCAAAAGAAGCTGAGTGTTTCTAGCTATCCGTGCGCTGAAATCCGTCGGCAAAGCTAGTGCTTCGTCCAATGAATTCGTGTGAAGGGATTGTGTCTGACCATGTACCGCTGCGAGCGCCTCCACCGTCGTCCGTGAAACATTATTGAACACATCTTGAGACGTCAGGCTCCAACCAGAAGTCTGGCAGTGGGCCCGAAGGCTCAATGATTTTGGATTCTCAGGTTTGAATTCCTCTTTTACAAGCTCAGCCCACAATTGCCTGGCGGCTCTGAGCTTGGCGACTTCTAAATAATAGTTCATGCCGATGCCCCAGAAAAACGACAGCCTGGGCGCAAAGCGATCTACATCAAGGCCAGCTTTAATTCCAGATCGGAGATACTCCAAGCCGTCTGCAAGGGTGTAGGCCAACTCAAGATCTACGGACGCACCTGCTTCTTGCATATGGTAACCGGAGATACTTATGCTATTGAACTTAGGCATATGCTCAGAGGTATAAGAAAAAATATCAGAGATGATACGCATCGAGGGTTCAGGTGGATAAATATAAGTGTTCCTCACCATGAACTCTTTGAGAATATCGTTTTGAATCGTACCAGTGAGATCCTTAGCAGCCACCCCCTGCTCCTCTGCCGCTACGATAAAAAGAGCCATGATCGGCAAGACGGCGCCATTCATCGTCATGGAAACGCTCATTTTATCTAATGGAATCTGATCAAAAAGAATCCGCATATCTAAGATAGAATCGACAGCAACCCCAGCCATACCCACATCGGCAGAGACCCGGGGATGATCGGAGTCATAGCCCCGGTGCGTTGCTAAATCGAAGGCAATCGACAGACCTTTTTGTCCGCCAGCAAGGTTACGACGATAGAACTTATTGCTCTCCTCGGCTGTCGAAAACCCTGCGTACTGCCGAACTGTCCAAGGTCGTGTCAGAAACATTGTCGGATAAGGTCCTCTCAGGAAAGGAGCTTTTCCAGGTAAGGAATCCCCCCACGGAGCCTCTGGCTTGTCCCCGAGGCTGTAGCTGGATTTATAGGTTAGGCCTTCTAAACTTTCCCACTCCGTGGCAGCGGTTTCTGACTGAGGCTTCGGAAGCTCCCAAGGGATTTCAGAAAATTTTGGAAAGTT
>JAULKR010191879.1:49046-63593 GCA_032356305.1 Prasiola linearis
CAGTGTCTTCATGGACGTGTTTGCAAATATCTAAAAGACTTTGGCTAGGACCCCAATGCTCCTCGAGGAGAGGGTGCTTTCGCTCCCCCACCCACACCAGACTTCGGTAATCGCAGATACGCAAGGCCTCAATTGAAGATACCCAATGCTCGGCATCTGGGTCAGAACCTAAGCAGCAGGCGAAATCCGTGTCCGTCTTTTCAATTTTATTGGAAACTTTCAAATTGAAGCCCGCGACCGCTAGTTTTTTTCTAAGGTTTGCGATCTTGATTTTTTGCTTTGCTGGTTTCTCGCAAAACGCAAAAACATAAGGACGCTGGCCTTGAGCGAGAGTCAACTTATCGCACTCCATCTGAAAATCCTCAAAGCCACGCAAGGGTTGAACTGGAGTGATGGGCTTCACCCGTGAGCATTTCGACATTTTTGGTGTTCCCATGCGGGACTCCCACCAGTCCTCTATCCACACTGAATTCTTCCGATCTAAAAATGGAAACTGTGAATTTAAAACCTCAAGACCCACAAACTGATTCACACCGATATTGGCTTTATCCCCGCTATGGATTCGGCTCTGATCCAGGTCGTGACTTTTTTGAATCTCACCTTGCAACCAACCGGACTGCATCGTTGAGATCAAGCCACCCTTTTTATCAATTTCTTGAAAAGCTTCCCAAGCCTGACAACTGAGCTGCTGGACCCAATCCTCGTAGGCGCCGCTTCCCTCCAATGGGTTTTGGACGTAACCCAAACCGGCTTCCGCTTGTAGAATCAAGCCGATGTTCCGGCTCAGCCTTCCACCTTCTTTGGAGGACTTTGAAAAGACATCAAAAGGATAGTGACGAAATCCGTGGGCGCCCCCAAAAAAACCGCCTGTTTGCATCAGCGAAAGGCGAATCAAATTGTTTGCGGGTTCTCTGGTTGCAAACTGCCTGACATTCGGACAGAGGTAAACTTCTGGCGCGCCGACGGACTCTTGAGAAAAAATTTCAAGAACACGGACCCACAAGACTTTGAGCGCCTGAATTTTAGCAGCCGTCCAGATGGGGTCCGCTTCACCCACAAGTTCAAAAGTAAAGTGACTGAGCAATTGATCCAAAGGAAGACGCTCTTCAAAATAACGACAGGTTTCCACTGCAGAGGCGAGAAGGATGGCAAGCTCTTGGACACCATCAGCCCCCGCTAAACTATAGATTTCTGAAGACAAGCAGAAGGCTTTGTAGCGGCCCCCCTCTCGCTGCGTCAGTTCTTGTAAGGGATAATCCCCATCGTCCCAACGACTGACTTGCCCTTGATGGAGTCCGACGGTCCAGGGATCCCATCCAAAGCGAACTTCAAGATCCTCGGCATGAGATTTTAGCCAAGGCTCCAAGGTCTTCTTGTCTCGCCAATCCGTACCCTTAAGAAAAACCCGCGACGTCTTAGGAGAGAGGTTCTTCATAGATTCAAGACTAAGAACTTCGACTGTAGCTCCAGGGTAGACTTGAAACTCATCGGTCCAGACTCTGGGGTCTGCGGAGGTAATGTGATTGTAAGGTTCCAAATGCGGCGCTTTATAGAAGCGAGAGATTTCACTGTCAGATGAATAGAACGGCCGGGAAGAGACTCCGCCTCCGAGCTGAGTTTTTAGCTTTGCTAAGGCAGCGTCATCCATCTTCATGGCTGTCTTTACTAGTGACGCCCAGTCTTTTTCGGTTCCCATCCCTATACCCTCTCCGAATTCTTGTGAAACCCCTGGACTATTGCCGAGGGAAACTCAAGCTCAGGTATAGCATGTCCCCTTCATCATTCAAGACGCTAAGGCACTGCGAGGGGCAGAATTGGAGAAGTGGCAAAATCCTATAATCCCTCATCTTTTCCGTAAAGATTTCTGCAAGAAATGTCGATGGGTAACCATGGCCCGGTCTGTTTCTCTCATTGTATTTATGGTTTTCGGATATTTTGTCTGGAAACATCGATCTCAGACACTCCCCAGCGGCTCCGTTCGATCCTCCAAGGTAGAGAGAAAGTCGGTTTCTTTACCTATGGTCATAGAAGCCCCGTACACCCAAGCATTTTCTGTTTCGACCTATGATATCTCAATTGGCGGGGCCTTTATTGGTTTTGACGACATGGATCGTAGCATGAACAAAACTGCCGTTTTCGGCAAGCGCTCCGGAATCAAAGTCGGGGATCGAATTCGCATCTCAATCCTAGTGGGTCGATTTCAAAAAATCACTTGTGAGGGCAAGGTCGCCCGAATCGAAGAGCAATCTTTGGGAAAATACCCTGACGGGCTGGGACTCCAGTTTGTGAACCTCTCTAAGAGGTCTGTAAAGCTGCTGAATAACCTGATCGAAAACGCGCCCTCTCACAGCAAGGCCAGCTAAGACTAGTCCCTTCGAGACTACTTATCCACGACGTACGGGAAGATACACTGGGTCGAAAAGAGCTTGTCTTCGTTCAACTTACGGCTGAGATATTTCACGGGATCGTCTTGCGCGTCGAAAACCTCAGCTTGGTTCTGGCGCATCCAACGAAAGAGGTCCGGGTAGGCATCGATACTACAATTGGCTTTTTCAGCCAATCTACAAAAAGAAGAAGACTCTTTGGGACAGGTTGGGGTCTGATCGTTTTCAGCCAGGTTCAATTCATTTCGCAGGAGAACGGCATTCTCCTGAAAAAGCTTCCGTAAAGCTTTCACACCGGAGGTTCTTTGAGAGTCTCCCATGATGGAAAAAACAGCCAGTCCATCCAATGCCGAAACCTCCGCCTCATACTTCACCCAATGATCCCGATAAGATCCCCACGTGACCCAACGAAGAAGGTCATCTTCCTTAATGTCTGGAATCTTTCGGTTTTCGAGGATGTAGCCTAAAACTATTCGGGGTCCCTCCCGATCAAAATACTTTTCAGGTGTTTTCTCATCGGTAAACCATGTTCCAATGGCCGCCAGCCTACTACTTTTAAACTCGTCGCGATACGTCGGAAAAAGCGTGTTGATAAAGTCCAAAACGATCTTCTCAAAATGATCCTGCACCTCAGGAATCTCATCTCCTGTGATGATGCCATCACGGCTCTGATCAAAGTTGAAAAATATCGATTGAAGGTAATAAGTGATCGAAACCATAACTCGAATATCACCCATAGAAATTTCTCGTTCATGAATCACGCCTTCGCGAGCGGCCTTCTCCAGTAGGTTAAAAAACACCTCTTTGTTCTCAGGTGTTTCTGTCCACTGCTGATAAAGTCCGCCCAACTGAGTAAAATACGAAAAATACTTCTCTTGTGCAAAATCACGAAAGCACTCAACCTCGATAACGTTTTTGCCGAGCACGTCATTATGATCTTCCTTACAGTTGTCAGGAACTCCGTCATAAACCTGGTGTGAGATTCGATCTGAAGAGTACATGATCGAGAGCAACTCGAATAATTCGCCAAGATCAACCACGTCGTCATTGTTTCGTTGCGTGGTAAAATTGTTGGCTTCCATGAATGCGCGCTCCCCAGTATTAAATAAGCGCGGGTCCATGATCTTGAGCTCTAAACCTAGAGTTCTCAAAAACTCATAAACTTCCTGAATTTGTTCCTGGGTGAGAACATACTCGTGAGGCCGTGTTCCAGGCTTCTGGAAGCGACGGGTAAAAAACTGCAGTTGTGTATAGATCGTAGTGGCGAGAACCGCATCACGGTAGTCCATTCCTTTAGCGAGCTCAGCGTGGAAAGAGGGGCTCGAGAAATAAAGTCGATCGTCTTTAGACCAATTTTTGAGTTTTACTTTGTCCATAACTTGGAGCCATGAATAAACGTCACCCTGCTCCTTCATATTTTGCAGGTGAGGGACTGTACGATAATCATGATCTTCATAGGCTCTATTTATAAATTTCATGCGGCTCACCCAATTTTCGACGAGGCCACGGAGGTCGTCAACTTTTCCACGACTCAGGCCGGAGCCCTCGTACTGAGGGTCAAGAAGCCAATCTTTGATCAGCGCAGCTAAAAAGTCATAAAGAGTTTTCCCTGAGATCGTTTTACCGATAACTCCGGCAAGCTCAAGACCTTGGATCATATCTCTGAGCTTATCATCGCCAAGCTTCTTATCTTTGCTTGCCGAGACAGATTTCCGAACAGAGCCCAAGGTTCGTAAAAGAATCCGCTCAACAGCCGGTAAGGTTTCTGTACGAAGAACTCCATGCCCCTTCAATAAGGCCTGAGCTCTGGTAAAAAAAGTTCCCAAAGCACCGATATTCTCAAACAGGATGTCGTCTTTCACAAGTTGTTCGAACTCAGTAAAACTCCAGTAGGTCTTTATCATTTGGTCGATAAAGAAACGAAGATCCTTGATACCCAGTTTATCGTGGTCTTGGTTCAGAATAAAACGTTTAAAACTCAAAAAAGCTCGAAGGTAGTCGTAACGTGCGGCCTTAGTTTCCTCGCCGCCAAATGTAAGCAAAAAATCTCCAAAGACTTCCAAGTCCAGAACACGCTTGCCAGTATCGTCCTTTGCAACTTCGCTGTATATTTTCAAAACGGAGGTTTCTAGAGCTTCTACACCCTTTTGGATTTCTAATGCTGATTCTGCAGTTCGCTCAAGATTCCCATAATTAAAAAGAGCGGCTCGATGAGGTCGGAGACGTAAAAAACCCTCGCCAACTTCATCAAAGAGATCCCTCAATTTAGAAATTTCATGATAGGTCAGTTTTGATTTAGACCCCCCCACAAAGAAAGCTTTGTAAGCCATGGCTTGGTCGATGGACTCCAGGGTAAAGCCATGCCCGCTATAAATTCTGTCCAAGACTCCTAAAACCTGACCGGCACTTAAAGATCGACTCTCAGGTGTTCCACTCTTGGTGTGTTTGATAAAGAGGGTCATCATCTCGTTGTAACAAGCTGAGAGCTCCTTCACGTTGTGGTCCAAGCCTTCGGTGGCCTCAAAATTCTCCATGTAATCCGCGAAGACCTGTCCAGATTGATCGAGACAGCCTTCCATTCCAAGATGCTCCCGGTCCATCTTCACGACTTTGACTTCTTCTTTTTTATCAAAAAAGAACGAGCACTGAACAAGTCCAAAACTCAAAAGGCATAAAAAAATGAGACGAAAGCTATTCCATTTAGAAGGCATAGTGACCCCCTACAAGGCAACGATCATTATTTTGATACCGGCTCGGCATATCAATGCCGTCGGGCTGATCTTCGGTGCTGCCAAAAAGGTCGCACTGTCCGATCACTTCTAAACTTGGCGACAACCACCATGCCAGTCGACCCGATACCCAGGTTGTTTGGCTTTCCGGAGATTGAGTCCAAGCCAGGCGAGACTCTACTTGAGGAACCGCTTCTCTAAGAAGAAACTTACCTCTCCACTCCAAGCGGAAGGCCTTTTCGAAACGGTTGCGATAACTAAAAACGTTAACATTGGAATCTTGGTACACACCCAGAGCTGTCGTGGGCTCGCGGACGACTTCTATATAGGAAAACCAAACTTGGTGCCGAGGAGTGAGATCTAAGGCAAGGGCTCCACTGAAGACGTTTTGATCCGGAAGCTGAGGAAAAGTCGAAGCCTCAGGAGGCGCATCCAGTACGATATTTCCCTCATAGATCCAAGACAGGTTGAGCTCTGCGTTCTCTAGCCTATAACCCACATCCATCCCTAACAACTGATGGTTGGCGACAACTGGCGTGACCGTAACGTCGCCATTGAAAGTGGTTAAATTTAAATTTCCTTGGAATGGAAGTAGGAGCTCATTTCGTGGCTTCAAGAAGTAAAATCCATTCACGAAGGCGCCCAAGTTACGCTCGTTGTAGCTCATTCTTAGGCCCAAAGAGGGACGAAATACGACCTTGGAGGCTGCTGGTGTATCTATTTCATAGTTCAAACGAAAGAGCTCATTAGAGAACGAGATCGCCTCTACTGGGGCGACAAACCAAGGGTTACTGGAGATTAAGCTCCCATCGCTGAGCGTATAAGTGGCGCCCTGAGTGGGTAAAAAAACGTAAGAAAGAAACCCAGTGAGTCGAAAGCTCGAAGACGATTTGTAATCCACAAAAAGACCTGTAAGGCCTTGAGCTTCAGGCCGAGCGCCATCCCAAAGAAATTGAGGCTGAGTCAGCCCCATATTCCAATAGTCGTCAGCGAAGGACCAATTGGTCTTCCAGCGACCGACGAAAGCTTTGACGGGACCGAAGCGTCCCGCCTGATAGTAGAGTTCAGGAACCTTTATATAAGAGTGCCCAGCTGTTCCTATGAGACCGCCAGCACCAATGTCAGCCCACAGTCGACTGTTTGAGTATTTGTTTTCAAAAAGGATATTGCCGAAAGCTTGGCCGTTATTCACATTTTCGCGAACAAAGTAGAAATCGCCTAAGACACCCACATCCACAACTGAGCGAAACTCCCCAAAGGCCTTAGGGAGCCAAGGACCGAGTCCCAAAGTCACTAATGTAAAGACAGAACACACAAGAAGACCCGAGGACAATTTTTGCCCTGTGCGCGCCCGTGTAAGTCCTTGAAATCTCTTAGGTGAAGACATCATACCCCATTAAAGTGCGAATTCCGTTCCAGCCAGTACCCCCTAGGGCCGGGCTCACAGAGCTCCAGTGTCTAATTTCGAGACACCCGCCACAATCCCTGGCGAAAGCGATGGCCCACCATGCCTGCAGAGGCCACTTATGTCTACGCAGCCCCGCATTCTTCGTAAATCAACGTTCCTCTTGAGGGATCGTTCTTCATGAGGAACAGCCTCCGAGCAAGAGCAGGCCAGCCATTTGCCGTTAAGCCTCATAAGCCAGGGTCAAAAAATAGGCCTCTTCTGAGACCAAAAAAAAGGAGGCCAAAAGGCCTCCTTTTTGAAGTCTCAAGCGAGACTTAAAGTTCTTCGACTTACAAATAAACCTGCAAGTAAGAATCGCTTGTCGCGGTGGTAGGATACTGATTCTGATAACCAGTAGTCGTAGTCGTCGTCGTAGTCGTCTGTACCGTCTGCGTTACCGCAGGTAGAGGACAACTTACGGCCAACTGCCAAGGCGTGTTTAGCGACAGACTTACTGGCTGGACGCACTGACTTTGAACGTAGAATCCGCCTAGGTTCTGAACACAGTTTTGAACGTCGTTGAGGCTGAAAGACTGGCTCGTCGATAATGCGAAAAACGAAGACAATGGAAGAATCATCGCTGTTCTTAGACGAACAACTAAAGGTACTGAAACATAAGTACGGCTATAAAACTGAGAAGACGCACTGGCCGTAAGAATGTTGTTAGTTACAACACTTTGAAGCTGACCACGAGTGTATGTCACATTGGGGTCGACAGTAAAAGTTCGAACACCGTTGCGGAAGAAAACACTCTGAGTTGAGTTCACGTTGTTGTATCCAGCGTTATACTGCTGCTGCTGATAGCCTTCCTGCTGGTTCACTGCTTGAAGAGCGAATTCCGCATCGCCAGAAAAGCTGCTAATTGGCTGCCAGTTTACCTGACCGCTATTTGCTACCGCAATTGCAGCATCTGCAGTCATAGGTCTTTGATCAATAAATGCAGCTTGTACGCTACCGTCTTGAGCCGTCTTTGTGACAAAGGCTGGACTGTTGATGCTATCGACTGTGTTCGCCGCGATCTCTGCTGCGGTTAATTCCGCCTGTTCTGCCTGCACGACAGTATTGTCGAAGTCCTGGGCAGCATTCTGCCCGCAAGCCGTGATTAGCCCTAAAGCTAAAACCGATACCATAGCGGTTTTTGTAATTTGAATCATAACATACCCCTTTCATTGAGTGAGATGGGTGTACGTGTGACGCAGCTCATTATCAAGCCATTTTTTTAAGCATTACAAGATTTACAACGCGCCGCCGCTCTTGCGCAAATGAGGGGGTGGAGGATTGTCGGAGATGATACTTATGGCGCCCCGTTCCAAAAAAAACTCCGCCTTCTTGCCGTCGTTGACGGTCCAGACCACTACCGGCAAACCCAGTCCTATGATGACATTGCGGGTCTCTTCAAGCTCCAGGAGCTTCTCTGATAGGTGGATATACTTAGGCTGGGCGAGCTTTAAGGCCCACTTGAGCTTCCAGCCAAGAACAGTTTCTTTGTCTCCCAAGATTAAAGCCCTAGGAAGAGAGGGGGCAAAGAATTTGGTAAAATAGAGACAGATAGGATTGAACGAGGAAACTACGTACTTTTTCCCCTTCACACTCCCCAAAACATCCACAACCTTCCGGCACAGGCGAAAGGGAACTAGGCTTTCAGATTTGAGCTCCACATTCAAATGTGTAGGAACGTTAGGGTTGCGAATAACATCCAGCAGCCTTGAAACGCTCAGGGAGGAGAGCTCGTCCCAAGTCATCTTCGAAACCCGCTGATCCACATGAAAGATGCGCTTTAAAGAGTCATCATGAAAAATAACAGGAACGCCGTCGCGACTGAGGCGGACGTCAAACTCCACCATTTCAGCACCTAATCGCTTAGCCGCATAGAAGGACTGCATCGTATTTTCCCGAAGGCCTCCCAGCCAATAACCACGATGAACCTGCCACTTGGGAATATCAGCCATTGGATGCCTCCTTATATATTGCCTCTGGAGAGCCTTGATGAACGGACCTCCGAGGTCGCTTCGGCTTTATTATCGACCTGGGCGTTCTTTTCATAGCGCTTTTTTCCGAAGCACTTCTCTCTGGGGGAACGGAATAATTAATCTTCGGGTGCTTAGATAAAAAGTCCGGGTGTTTTCGCAGCCACTGAATCATCCAAGGCTCTGAGGGCGTCCATTCGGCCCCCCCCCAGTCTCCTGTAAAGGCCCAACGCAACGGTGCAGAACTTGGAATATCCCACTGAATCGACCCTTCAAGACTTTTATCTTCGAGAACTTTACCATCGCTTCTCAGCTGCCAACCGTTGGCAAAAGTGAGCTTGCCTTTTTGCCAAGTCCACTGCCAAGGGGGAACCTGCTCTTCACCCTCGGGCATAGCTTTCGCGAGCCCCACTGAAAAATCGTTGAAGGCCAGCGGAGATGTGGGCCATTGAGCTTCTAAAACTGTAGGCATCAACCACTCCCTGAGCGGGCCATCCAAGGCAAATGAGCCTTTGGCAGCTGAGAGAACGACTGTCGGAGTCTCGCCAGACTTTTTCAAAGACTCCATCTTCACGGTCTCTAAATCAACTTCACTGGACTTCAATTTAGAAGTCGTAACCACCCCCGTCCAGTTGTCCGGGCGTCCCTTCTCTAGGCCAATTTCTCCAAAAAAAGAGAACGGAGATTTTTCGGACTTCAACATCAGCTGGTAGATCTTCTCGTGGAGCGCGATCTCTTTCACCTTCACACGCACTTTGCCGTCTTGGAGGTCAGAGCTTAGATCCATCTTCACACTACCGTCGAAAACTCCACCGTCGAGACCTACATTTTCTAGAAGCACCGACAGCTTGGAATCTGCGAACGTCAAAGCTAGAGGGAGCTTCGAAATCCCCTGAACCTCTCGCCGACTGTTACGTGAGAATAAGACTTCAGATTTTTCAAGGTGACCATTGAAGTCCCAACTCTCGGAATTTTGGAAAGAAAGATCTCCGCTAAAAATTCCAAATTTGGCAAAAACTCCAGAAAAGTAAACCTCTCGTTTTCTTTGTAGAATTTCATCGAGGTCCAAATTGTCGAAGTTGACAGAAACGCCCTCAGGGCGCTCAAGAGTCATCGCATCTGCCTGTAGAGTTGCTTGCCCATAAGGCCCTCTAGCGACGCAGTCGTTCAGCGGGAATTGGGTTTGGTAAAATTTTTGAAACCCTGAGGAGACTTCAAAGTGGCAGTCCAGCCACAAATAGCGGAAGCGGGCTGTCTCTAGCACAAACGGCGTCAGCAAAGATACCGGAAGCTTCGCTACGTCAAGATTAAGGCTGGTAGTCACGTCACTATCGTTTTCAAAATTCAGCTTGAGATTCACCCGCCCCTCGCGGAGTCGAGATTCCAAATTGATGGCCAAGCGCTCTTGGGAGACCTCAAAATTCAGCTGCCCTCTGTTGACCGGCAATTCCTGACCAAAAATCCATGCCTCATCGATCTGCAGCTTAAAGCTGGCGCTCTTGTCCAAGCGTCGAATCCCTATTTTTCCATGGACCTGATATTCCGTCACATCTTGGTCGACCACCAAAAGTTGCAGGTCCTGAATGTCGAGCCTAGGCAGAGGCGATTTTTTTAGAACTTCGTCGTAAAACGCGAACAGCTTCTGCGGGACAATCAACTTTTCTGAGAGTTGTGCCGTTGTTAGATTTTCCACGACACCTTTTGCTATAGTCGAATCTTTTAGACTTTTCTGCGAAGACACTTCTCCCGACTCGGATGATATCGCCGGCTCGCTTCCGTCCCTACGTCTTGCACGGCATCGTTTTGGCAGGGTTGCAACAAGAGAGTCCATGGCCATTCTTCGTGCGGTGACTTGCCCCTTCAGTAACGGCAGTATGGCCACCGGGACAAAAATACCTCTCGCCACTAAGTTCCGATCTTTGCACGTTTGATCCGCTGCCGTTAAAGACTCCGCCGCAAGAGCTAGCGCCGGCAACCATCCGCGACGAAGCTGAAAACGTACGCCGTCGACTTGTACTGGAAAATCTGGATTTGTAGACAGTACCGCCTGTACGCGCTGGTCCAGTGCTTGAGTCTCTAACCAATACCGGCCGTAGCCTCCCACAGCGATAGACCCCAGCAGCCCGAGAATAAATATAAAAATCCCAGGTTTAAATCGAACGTTTTTTCTAGAGGGGCGCGTGTGGTTTCTCATTCTCTAGTGGAGTGAACCACTATTTGTAAGAAACCTCAAGAATCTCGTACTCTTTCTCACCTTTGGGGCTTGCGACAATTGCAGCGTCGCCTTTCTTTTTTCCAATGAGTGCTCTCGATAGTGGCGACAAAATCGAGATATACCCCGACTTCACGTCCGCCTCATCGACGCCCACAATTTGGTAGCTTTTCTCTTCGTCAGAGTCGCAGTCAAGAATCTTCACGTGCGCTCCAAAAACCACTTTCTCTTCACTAATCTTACTGGTGTCTACAACTTGAGCACCGGCAAGAGCCCCTTGGATCTCCTGAATTCGGCCCTCAACCATCGCTTGCTTTTCTTTGGCGGCATCATATTCTGCGTTTTCACTAAGATCCCCGTGAGAGCGCGCTTCTTCGATGGCCTTAATTACACTGGTTCGCTCCACATGAATCAGGTTCTTTAGCTCATCATCCAAGAGCTTCTTTCCTCGAACAGTGATTGGTAAGGCTGCTGCCATGAAATCCTCCAGTGGTTTCAGGGGTTCATCAAGATCTGGGAGCTCAAGTTTCTAAGACGACCTTCGAGCTCAAAAATAGAAATTGGATCGGTATATATAACCAAAGAGTTTCATCCGAGCAACGATTATAGTATGATTTCGCCAAAGCGCGGACGGACGGGACCTGAGAAGTTGAAACTGAACCCAACGAATATAGCCATTGTAAAACGACTCCTCGTAGGCCGAAACTCTCGCCCGCTGAGGTCGATTCTTCAACGCATCGAAGCTGCGGACCTGGCCTCGTTCCTCATCAAGCTTCCGAAACTAGAGAAACGGAGAATGATTGACGCGCTGATTTCTGTGCAAAAAGCGGGCACTGTTTTTGCTCAACTTCCAGAATCTCAGCTCAAATCTCTTTTGGAAGATGTCGAGGACACCAAACTTGCAAGAATTTTAAAGCACTCCTCGATTCCCGACGGCTCTGACTTACTGGAGATGATTGATCCTTCGCGACACGAGGGGCTAATTTTCGACCTCCCTGAGGAGCACCAGGAAAAGCTCCTTCAGTTTTTGAATTACCCCGAAGACTCTGCCGGCCGCATTATGAATTCTCACTTTTTCTCCATGCCCGATCATTTCACAGCAGAGGAAGGCCTGCGTTTTTTACAACAGAAGGCTAAAGAGGAGTCCATCTACTACATCTACTGCGTAGACGAAGAACAAAGGCTGTCAGGAGTCGTCTCTTTAAGAGACTTAGCTACCGGAGACGGGCAACGCCTCTTGAAAGACTTCGCTAAGGTCTCACTGGTCTCGGTGACTCCCGAAACGCCATCCGAAGAGGTGGCTCAGCTGGTCAGTCGCTATGACTTTATCGCCTTACCGGTCCTCGATAGCTCGCGGCAAATCCTAGGTATCATCACCGTAGATGACGTGCTCGACATCATCGAAGAGCAGGCCACTGCAGACATTTATGCCACCGCCGGTCTACAAGAGAGCGATCGCGTCTACTCCACGATTAAAGAGAAACTATTTAACCGAACACCGTGGATGATGCTAAATCTGGTGCTCGCCGCTGCCGCCAGTACCGTCCTCTCTCAATTTGAGGGCGTCCTGGATGAGCTCGTTGTTTTAGCGATTACTAAAAACATCGTAACTAGTACGAGTGGAAATACCGCGATCCAGTCTCTCACCGTTATGACACGGGGAATTGCTGTGGATGACTTTCAGTTTATTGAGCCTCGGAAAGCTATGATTCGCGAAACCATAGTTGGGTTATGCCTGGGTGGCCTCACTGGTTTGATGGCGGGCATCGGCATTTATCTTTGGAAACGAGAATTTGATTACGGACTTGTTGTCGGTGGCGTGATGGCCGTGTCTATGGTTCTAACTTCGGTGGTAGCTGCAGCCGTGGGAGCCAGCGTCCCTATGCTTTTGAAACGGCTCAACCGAGACCCTGCTGTGGGTGCTGGCGTCATCGTCACTGTTGTGACAGATATTTTTGGTTTTTTGTCTTTCCTTGGTCTAGCCAGCCTGGCTTTAAAGTACTTTCAGATCCACGCCGGTTAGTTCCGCACCTGAGGGATAAAGGTCATAAGTGTCGGAAATCCAATAGGATTCTCCTATAAAATCAGGTAGAATTTGAGTCATGTTAAAAGAAACCGCCGGTAAAATTCTTAAAGCGAAGTCTATCCTTTTGACCACCCACAAACAATGCGATGGGGACGGGCTTGGCTCCGAGCTCGCAATGTACTTCGGCCTGAAGAAAATGGGCAAAGAGGTCCGTATCCTCAATGTCGACGACACTCCCAAAAAGTATGGTTTCTTGAGTCCGGACGAACATATCCAGTACTTCGATGGCGATTATTCCAAAATCCAAAAAACAGATTTGGCATTGATTTTCGACACCAACGATCGTCGACTCGTAGAGCCTCTCTACGCCTCTCTAGAAGAAAACTGCAACACCATTGTTTTCGTAGACCACCACCCGGTGCTTAAAGAGGGGCCCCACCCTACAGAGGGGTCCATTGTCGATGAGAAGGCGGCAAGCACCGGCGAACTGGCTTTCGATCTTCTCAAAGAACTTAAAGTTGAACTGGATAGAGATATCGCACGAGCGCTTTACACAAGCATCGTTTTTGACACCCAACTTTTCCGTTATGTGCGGAACTCTCCGAGGTCTCATGAGATCGCGGCCGAACTCCTCCGCCATGAAACAGAGCCCTCTGAGGTTCACAAACATCTTTTCGGTAATTTTACGGCCAACAAGCTGCGCTTTCTTGCCGAAGCATTGAGAGACATTGAGTTTCACTATGACGATCAACTTGCAGTTCTTTTGCTGAGAACCTCTCACCTCACTCGACTGGGTCTAGACATTGACGACAGCCGCGATGTGATCGACATGCTGATGAATATCGAGACCGTTGAGACCGCAGCGCTCTTTCGTGAAGACGCCCCTGGGCAATTTAAAATGAGCCTCAGAAGCAAAGGCAAGTTTCCTATCCAAGATATCGCTGAAGAGCTCGGGGGAGGCGGTCACGCTTTCGCATCCGGAGCCTCCGTCGAAGGCAACTACGCAGACCTGTGCCTACAGGTCGTTAAAGACATAGGGAAGAAAATAGGCAAGAAAATAGCATCTTAAAAGCCATGTCGTCCTGAGCGAAGCGAAGGATCTCTAGCCAAATTATGTAGACGACGAAGTTGGTGCCTCAACCGAGGCTTCAACCTTTTGAGAATCGGGCTCAGCCTTGCTCTTAAAAGGGACTTTAAAGAACTCGGCCAACCTCTCCCGCCTTGGAAATGCCACAGCGAAGCCAATATAGGCAGCGACCACAAAGGGGATTGCCTTCAATGAGTTTTGAGTGAGCACCGACAAGAACACCCCGTAGAGCCCCAAGGTCTCAAACAAAAGACACTGGTAGACGACCGCGATGAGCAAGGTCTGCTTGCGATCGCTGTAGGGGGCCGACTCTAATGCTCTCTTACGGGCCTTTGTGTAGTTTTTAAAGAAGAACAGCCCTAGTAAGAAAGTGATCGCTCCCAAAAACACCAAAGGCCATTCAAAGGCACTTGTCGGAATGGGTTCGCCTTTTACGAAGACAATCTGACTTTGAGTATAAAAGAGAGTCATGGCGAGCAGCATCCCCGTCCAGAGATAGAGGGCCTGCCGACCAGTGGCTTTCAAAACAGCTTCTGAAGTGATTTCCTTTTCCTTGTCCATACCAAAGGTCTTATCACCGGTTTGAGGCACCTGTCATCCCGACCATTGAGGATTCCTGCCCGTCTATGGTATTCTTAGCCTATGGAAGTTTTATGGCAGAGTCCCGGACGGGAAAAGTTAAAAATTCAATTAGA
>JAULKR010191880.1:0-18000 GCA_032356305.1 Prasiola linearis
GGAAGCTAGGAAGCCACCCAAGATCTTCACTAGCACAATAAACATAAACCAAAAGGCGATCGCCGCTGGCTCATTCAGAAAAACCCTATAGTCTAGCAGCATCCCCATTGAAATGAAAAAGAAACTAATAAATACGTAGCGAAAAGGCAGGATGCAAGAAATAGCCAAATGATTATAATCGGTTTCAGCTATAATCAGTCCCGCAATAAAGGCCCCGAGGGCTAACGACAACCCCATTTGCTGGGTGAGTAATGTTATACAAAGCACAACCAGAATAGTGGCAATTAAAAAAACTTCCTGATTGCGTGCCCGCATCACTTCTTTAAAAAATCTAGGAATCACAAACTTGGCTAACCCCCAGGCGACCACGGCAATCCCGGCTAACTTACCCAAGAGCAATAAAATCGTCATAATTCCCCCTTCACTTTTACCGGCTATGATTGGGGTAAATAGCATTAGGGGCACTATGGCAATATCTTGAAACAGTAGCATAGCCAGAATGGCCTTACCATGGGGGGTATTGATTTCCATGCGATCTTGCAGCAGCTTGATGACAATGGCAGTGCTACTAAGCGCAGTTACAAACCCCCAGAATACGGCTTCGGGTACTTCACGATCCATCGCTATGATTAAAGTAGCCGTAATTCCAATGGTGAATACAACTTGCAAAAAGCCACCTATTAGCACGTAGCGTTTAATTTTCATCAGGTTGCTAAATGAAAACTCCAGTCCTACGGTAAACAACAATAAAATAACTCCTATCTCAGCAAAAATTTCTACATCATGCGTGTTTTGGAGTAAGTCTAGTGTGCTAGGACCAACTAAGATACCGGTCAATAGATACCCGATAATGTAAGGAATTTTAAGCAGGTTGCATACCATCACAATGACTACCGCCACCGCAAAAAGGATGGCAATATCGGCTAGTACGGGAATCTCGGTAACAGCAGCAAAGATCATAGATAGGGCATTTTCAGTAGTGCATACGGAATCCGTAGAAGAGTGTTTTTTGAGGGCTCATTTGGTGGAACAGAGGCGCTCATATACCAATCGGAAGTTTAAGGAGCAGTAAGCAGTTTTGTTTAAGTTTTACCGAACAATCAGTTATACAAAATGTAACACTACTACCGTATAGCCACGCTACTTTTTCTGTATTCACTTTCTATTTTTAAACTATGAAGATTGGCATTATTTCTCATTTAAAATATCCTATTAAAGAACCCTTTGCCGGCGGGTTGGAAATGCACACCTACGCACTAGCTGATGGGCTGATTCAACGCGGACATCAAGTACAAGTGTTTGCTCCCGCCGACTCAGACAATTCCTTAAACATTTCTCCTATGCGCCTCAGCGCCCTAGACTGTGAGGCTTACGAAGACTTTGAACCGAATGTAGCGTATTTCAGTGAACAATTTATACAAGAACATCATGCCTATACCGAATTAATGGAACAGTTGGCCTATGAAAAGTTTGATATTATCCAGAACAATTCGCTTAACTACGTTCCAATATTGATGGCGCATACGGTCGATACTCCGATGGTCACAACCTTGCACACACCTCCCATTTCCTGGCTACAAAGTGCGGTAAAGTGCGAACAGCGAAGAGGTAGCATGCACTACGTCACCGTCTCGGAAGTAAATGCTAAAAATTGGCAGTCACTGGTTTCGGTTGATCAAACAATATACAATGGTATTAACTTAGACAAATGGCGCTTCAGTCCCCGTTCCGAACCGGGATTGGCCGTATGGTTCGGGCGGATTACTCCCGAAAAAGGAACACATCTGGCGCTTCAAGCCGCCCATCAGGCAGGATTTAGACTGTGGTTAGCGGGCCCTATTCACGATCAGGACTATTATGATCAACATGTTGCTCCTTTCTTGTCTTTTCGAGACCGTTATCTAGGTCATCTGCCGCATCGGGAGCTTATTGATATTATCGGGATGGGTAGTGTTCTTCTGTGCACCCCGTGCTGGGAAGAACCCTACGGACTAGTTGTGGCTGAAGCATTGGCTTGCGGTACTCCGGTAGCTGCTTTTCGCCGAGGGGCCATGCCAGAATTGATAAACTCAGAGACCGGGCGACTCGCCACTCCCAATGATGTAGATGCATTGGCAACGGCTACAAAGGAAGCTGCCCAACTCGACCGAAAAGCCTGTCGCCGACGGGCCGAAGATTTTTGTTCCATGCAGCATATGGTCGATCAGTACGTAGATTTGTATACTCGTTTATCTAAACCCCTAGATATGATATGCCCGACTGCCGTATAGGTTTTTACGTCCACCATCAGGGGCGAGGTCACGCTAACCGCACCCGAGAGATTATTAAGTATTTGAAATACCAGGCCTACGTATTTGGCAGCGATCTATCGCTGTTTCACGAACAAACCACTTCAAATACCACTAGCCATACTTTACCGCCCGATACCAGTAGTACGAACACCTACGCCAAAGATTGGCCTTCCATACTACATTATGCTCCCTTGGGTATTCGTAACAGTCGCAAGAGAACTCACACATTAGCCCGATACTTTGATGAACATAATCTGGATGTTTTAGTCGTTGATGTATCGGTTGAAGTAGCGTTGCTCGCCCGGTTGTGCGGAATACCAACGATCTATTCTCGCCAACATGGTTACCGGCAGGATGAAGCTCACATCGCAGCTTTCCAAAGCGCTACTTCATTGTTAGCCCCGTATCTTCAAGCTTGGGAGGAACCTGAAACAGCTCGTTGGGTACAGGAAAAGACATTTTACGCCGGGGGGTTCAGTCGTTTCAAGAAGCAAGGTATGAAAAAAAGTGAAGCTCAGGAAGTGGCTAATATGTCCTCTCACCAACAGCACGTGGTTGTGATGAGCGGGTTTGGAGGTAACGACACCTATCATCAGTTGGAAGAAACGGCTCGTCACAACCATCAATGGCAATGGTGGATATTGGGGCCGATACCTCCGTCGCCATCTGCGCCATCGAATTTGCACTATTTAGGAGTAAAGTCGAATCCCTATCCTTATCTTCAGGGGGCAGATGTTGTTGTTGCCTCGGCGGGCAACAATACAGTGATGGAATTAGCAGAGATCAAAGCTCGCTATATTTGTATTCCGGAGGCCCGGCCGTTTGACGAACAGTTGAGTAAAGCTCGCGTATTGGCTCGAAAAAATGCTGCGCTGGTACTTCCAAATTGGTCAAGCCCCTCAGCTTGGGAGAATCATCTGAGACACGTAAATAACACCAACCTAGAAGCCTTACACACTATTATTACTCCAGGAGCTGCGCAGCAAGCGGCCCGTCATATAGAGGAAGTAGCCGAAACTCAGCGGAGAAACGAAAGTCAGAATGCCGCTATGAGCTAGCCTTCTCTAGAAACCCGCAGGCGCAGCGTGGTAGGCAACAGCTATTTCCTCTGACGTGGGATTACGAACAATCTTTAATGAGGCACTATTTAAGCTCCATTGGATGTAGCCGCGTTGAGCGAACTCCTTCAACCAACCTTCCATAGGCCATTTTTGCCATTTTTTGTAGAACCGCTTTGCGTTTGCTATAATATCGCTAAAATGTTGTAGCGGAGGACGATACACCGCATGATGTTGATGGTAACAAAGCGTACGACTAAGCGCAAAAGGAATTTCTTCTTTTCTAGCTGTAAAAGCAAAGTCCGTATCTTCGGCTCCATAACCCTGGTACTGCGTATCAAACCCTCCGATTTGCTCAAAATTTTTCCGAGAAATGGCGAAGGACAACGACCAAAACAACTCATATTGCTCAGTAGGGTCTACTAGTTTGGTAACAACAGGACGACTGGGATGCATTACTCCGCTCTTTCTCAACTTTTCAAAAACCCACGACTCCGAAAGTACGTCCGGGGGTAAATATCGAATAGTGCCCATCACAACTCCATTGAACTGGATGAGCGCTTGCTCATAATCGCTCACCAGTGAAGTCTCGGGAACACAATCCACGTCTAAAAAGAGTAATCTACTTCCTTGAGCTGCCTGAGCACCCTGGTTCCGAGCAGATGCCAAAGGAATTTTAGTGGCCGATGAACTTACTTTGAGTCTTCGTACAGTAAATGGGCTATCGGGTAGTGGGTAATTGGCTCTTTCATTCATGTGCACCACTACCAATTCATGAGGGCAACGTATGGACAGATTCAAACCTGCGATCAGATTTATCAGATGCTGCTTACGTCCGTGTACCAATGTTATAACGCTCACTGAATCCATACCAGATGATTGTACTATCAGTCAGTAGAGCGCTCATTCTACAAAAATGTTTTCAGCCAGCTCAGGTTTTTTGGAGCAAAATGAATGAGCCAACATTCATCTATTCTTTGCAGCATCTTCGAGAGCTTATAATTTACTTTGCATTTTCACTTCTAACCTTACTTAAGTAAGAGATGCTCGTTCAATGAACAGAAATGTATGAGGTTTGGTGGTCTATTCGCAGCGACTACCAAAATTAAACTATGGATTCTCCATCTACCTCACTTGGCCCTCAGGATACTAAACGAGGCTTGACCTTCGTGCTACGCGAAGGGTTGGCTACCCAAAGCATGGTTATTCTGACGAGCGGTGCTTTTTTGATCGCTTTTGCTTTGGAACTGGGAGCTAGCCCATTGCAAATCGGAATAATCAGCTCTATTCCGCTCTACTCCAACGTATTGCAAATCCTTTCAATCGAAATGGTTCGCCGCTGGCAAAGCCGTAAACGAGTGGTGGTAGTTGGTACCTTTATTGGGAGAAGTGCTTACGCCGGAATTGCTTTGTTACCATTATTATCGGCCAGCGATACGCGACTATACTTGATGATGCTAGCCTTAGCCATACAGCACGGCATGGGAGCTATCTCAAACGGAAGTTGGAGTTCCTGGATGCGAGACTTGATTCCCGACAAAGAGCGAGGTCGTTTTCTGTCATATCGCTTGGTTTGTACTCAGATTATCTCCGTAGTGCTGAGTTTGGGAGTGGCGATGCTTCTTGACCGACTAAGTATCTTTTATCCCGGACAAGAATTAGCAATTTACGGCGGACTGTTTATGCTCGGATCGTTAGCCGGGATCACCGGCTCCTTGTTGCTAGCAAAAACACCTGAACCTGCTCAAACCATTTCTCCGCAACCACTTTTGTCATTGCTAAGTCTACCGTTTCGGCATGCTAATTTTCGCCGGTTAATGGCTTATATGGCTTCCTGGAATTTCGCGGTAAACATTGCTGCCCCATTCCTGACCGTATATCTGCTAAAAACTATTGGGCTCTCCATGACCTATGTAATTGGGCTGACAACTTTGAGTCAGCTGGGCAATATTGCTTTCTTCCGGTTTTGGGGTTATTACGCTGATCGCTTTAGCAACAATACGATTCTGCGGTTGAGTGCCCCACTGTATTTAATAGCTATTGTAGGCACAATCTACGCTACCCTTCCGGAAGTACATGATTTTACTTTACCTTGGTTAGTATTTTTATTCATCCTTACCGGAATAAGTACGGCCGGTACCGGCTTAGCTTCCAGTAGCATTGGGCTAGCTCTGGCTCCCCGCGAAAACTCAGTAGCGTACTTATCGGTGCTTAGTCTGACAAATGCACTCGCCTCGGGCACCGCACCGATCATCGCTGGCGTTTTGGCTAGTTATACGCAGTTTTGGGATTGGACTATCACCGTTCCGCTAGAAAATAGCACATTAACTCTAATTAGCTTGCGCCACTGGGATTTTCTTTTCTTACTATCTTTCGTATTGGGATTGCACGCTATGTACCGCTTACGCCTAATTCGCGAACCCGGTGGTGCCTGTGGCCGCTTTTTGCTAAAGATAATCATAGCGAACGTGCGGCATCACCGACAGCTACGACAAAATCAACCCTGGCTTGTTAATATGTCAGCCTCGATATACACAGCGGTTGTAAAGCCGCAGCGGGAAAGAAGAAGCCGAGCGGCTTGATATTTATAAAAAGAAATAGCCATTCGTCATCTGACGAATGGCTATTGAATTTAAGAAAAATAGTAGAACTTATGCTCTATTGGGACTAGTGATTTCGGTCATCACGTCTCTTTTCAGACTCGACATCTGTACGCCTATCGGCGGTTTCATCTACGTCCACCTCGGTTTCGCGAACTTTTTCATGAATAGTTTCGTCCCGCTCCTCTACATCTTTGTGAACATTGATCTCTTCGGTTACACGAGCTTCTTTGTTGACGACTGCTTCTTCCGAATGCTCAGTCATTTCAATGGTCTTTTCTTTGAAATTATCTAGTTCAGCATCAGTTGCTTTACGATCTACTGTATTCCGGTCCACATGTACATGTTCGGTGCGCAGACGCAGATGTTCTTCTACCGGTCGTTCAATAATCCGACTTCTAACTCTTACTCCTCCAGTCTCTACATCCCGCTTACCTACCTGTAGGTCTTCTTCAATCACAGGAATGCTTTTGTCGTTATCAGTACCGGTAGTATGGGTGTTTGTATCACTGGAACGATGCACCGCAGTTTCCCCGTCTACTTCTAATGCCCCGAATCGGTCCAGGATATCGCGCGCTTTTTCAGCACGTTCGTTTGATTTAGCGTGCACGGTGACAATAGATCCGTGATGCGCTGCTTTCTTATAGTTCTTAGTATTGCGATCATCATCACCTCCGAATAGTGAGTCAAAAAAGCTACTGATGCTGTCATCGTTATCAGTGTCGGTATCAGCATGGGTTGTGCCATACTTATCGCTATAATCTTCGGATAAGTCTACCTGGTTTCGTTCATATCCATTATCTAATAAATCATCTAAAGCTTTTTGAGCCTCGGGTAAGTTTTTAAAAATTGCTACTACTGTGTGTGACATCATTGAATAGGTTTAAGGTTAAAAAAATAAATAAAAATGTTTCATACTCATCGGCAGCTAAGCTGTTGAGCTGGAATCTTGGTCTAATGTTTTTCTAGTAATTTCTGCTTTTTCTTCGCGAAGGGTTACCCGCACTGGACGAGTCACTTCATTTTTGCTTCGAGTTATCCGAATTTCTTCTACCAAAACAAGCTTCTTTTCCATAACTATTTCTTCCTTCATAACTGGAATAATCATGGTATCGCCCTCATGCCGTACGGCAGGTTCGGTAGTTACAATTTTGTTCACAGCGACCCGCTCAATCTGGATATCTTCACTAGCTTCAGTAATATCTACCTTAACTTCTCTCTCCTCAACTCGCGTATTTATCTGCACCTTACCCGTCTCAATCTGCTTTTTATCAATGTTGATTTCTTCCTTTATGATTGGAATAACAACATCCTCCCTTTGCTTTTTTGATGGCTTTGGTTCGGTTTGCATAGTATTACTAAGATTAAAAAGTTATGATGTAGCCTTCATCTTGGATTTGATTAATAAAAGCCAAATCCTTACAGATAATGCCCTTGATATTTGCTTGTAAACTACAGGTTAAAAAGGTACATAGTTAGTGGTAGGCAACTATTGATATTGTAACAAAACCGTGCCAACTGCCCTGTATGTTTCTACGGCTACTTTGACCAAGTTTGTAGGGGTATTTAATGCACCACACGAGCGGTTACACCCCATCGTAAATTACTGGTTTTCAGTAACTAATAGTCAATTCATACCATTCCTGTAGTGCTATTCTCTCATTTAATACTCCCCCCACGGGTAGAGACTTAACTGGCACTGTTATAGCTACCTCTAATTGATTAAAGAGTAACATAGACGTTGCTCAATTTTTTTATTTTTTACTTAAACTAATTTTTTATGGAAACGACCACAAATGAAAAGCAAGCAGGCTTAATAACCGGCGTGTTTTCAAGCCGAGATGATGCTGAAAGAGCCTATGATTCATTGATCCAAAAAGGCTACAAGCAAGACGAAATTACTGTATTGATGTCGGACAAGACAAGGGATACTCATTTCACTGATGAACATACTGACCACGATAGCAATCTGGGTAACAAGGCGATGGAAGGAGCCGGAACCGGTTCGGCTATTGGAGGTACTGCCGGCGCTATTTTTGGTGCAATAGCTGCCGCCGGCATCTCGGTAGCATTGCCGGGCTTAGGCATCGTACTTGCCGGCCCATTAGCTGGAGCTTTAGCCGGTGCCGGTGCCGGTGGACTTACCGGAGGAATTATTGGCGCATTAGTAGGTGCAGGTATGCCGAAGGAAAGAGCTGAGCGTTACAAAGATCACATCAAGGAAGGAAACATTGTGATTGGGGTTACTCCTCGAGACGAAAACGATGCTACTGCTATTCAGGAAGACTGGCACTCGTATCAGGGCGAAGATATTTATTACTAGGTGACACTGGTAACATTTATGATTAAAAAAAACTGCTGGGAAATTTCTCAGCAGTTTTTTCATGCTTTCTTTTCTTTCGCATTTATTATAACTCCATCAAGGATGGTTCTGCTTCCGGCTCGCGTATTAAAGAAATCTTTCCCGAAGGTTCAAGGGTTGCTGCTCTCATCTGTTGATAATTGTTTACCCCCTCTAGGCGTAACTTTGATTTTAATTCATCCTCCGTAATCTTCCACTGCTTTAAGTTGTCTTCAAGCACTTTTCCGTTTTGCATCAATAATATTGGAGGATTGTTCAGCCATTTTCTTATAAATCCCCACTGTTGTCGTGATCAGGCAATCAGTATCTGAAAAAAGGATAGTGATGATATTGCAACGAAGCCTTTCATAATACTAACTTCAGCACTGGTGATGGTCGTCGCTAGAAGCGCGCCCATTGCGAGCGTGATTAGACAATCAAAACCAGAAAAGGTAGTAAAACTGCGAAGACCAGCCAATCTGCTAGTGATCAGCGTATTTTCGGCATCATCGAAAAACCAATCATTTATGAGCGTACTTCCATCATATCGGTGTCTAATTCCAGATCGGAAATAAATTTTTGTCCCCGAATATCTGGCCACTGCCAGCCATCAGCGTGAAGCAGCCCCAGTAGAAGTTTACGACGCGGCTCTAGCGACGCGTATAATTTCTCTTGCCCAGTCCCCTCTTTGTTGAGAAGGGTAATACCCGTAAAATCTTCAATTATGTGAAACTTGGTATAAGGAGGGGATTGTTCAGTTGCAGAAATATGATTGACGGTTTTTAAATAGGTAGTTAAGGAACGACGGGCTAGTTGAATTGCCAACTGATCGGGTCGTAGTTCTTCCGGAACGTGAAATTGGAAGATTGTTAACGCTTCATCCAAGGCAACTATCTTAAGCATAATATTTTCTGAAGGGTTGCAATTATGCATGTGATGCAGAATCGGATACGCTAGATGGTTTTGAGCGTAGGTAAAGATCATAGAAGCCAAGTCAGTCAGTTTGCTATCAATACTATCAAAGTTTTTTCCGTCAAAGCTATTAATAACAATTTGCTCGGGCGACTCTCCCAAACCGGCAATATATAAGCCCAGTACCCGCTTATGAATGGCATTGGAAACTACCGGTACCAAGTAAGTGATAGACATTGTAATCGTGACTAACCCGAAAAAAGATACCAATGCAGTGGCTACTCGCCAAAAATTATTGCCCGGCACATAATCCCCTATTCCCAAGGTAGAGAGTGTGTAACCAACGTGGTAAATTTTCTCAAAAAGGTCGGTAGGTGTTTTGTCTTGCCCTTGAAGTACGGATTCGGGAAATGCATGAAATATACAAACAAACCCGGACCAAACCATCAGAATCCAGGTCAAACTAAGCGAAAAGATAATGGTGACGCCAACGTATTCCAGTATTAGTTTTCTTCCATTTCGTCCGGCTAGAAAGTAAAAGAGTTTGAAGATACCGTCATTTACTTTATTAGATAGTGGCCCCTCACCCGACGGGATGTAGGCAGTCACTGCAAAATCATAAACAGCAAAACCTACTAGACCCACACCGATTACAATAAGTAGAATAGTTGAAATCATGACCTAATTTACTCAACAAAAAAATAGCAAACCCGAAAGGTTTGCTATTATGCCAAAATACATAATACTTTTTAAATAGCTACCAACCCACCTAGAGCAGCAGCAGCACCGGATACTAATGCAGTAGCAAACAACCACCAGGCTGCCGTCGCTGCGGTTTTGCGAGCATTCTCGGCTTGGTGAAGAGCCATCTGTTTCGCCTGCTCGGCTTTCCGCCCAGCTTCTCGTTCTAACTGATCGACTTTGGTTAGTACTTGCTGGCGAGTTTCATCCACTTTATGAGTAATGTTCTCGACATCACTACGAGAAATTTTGTCGTTTGAAGTAAGTAATGCCATAAACGTTTCCTTATCAAACTGACTTAAACGATGCTTCAGAACACTCGGGGCTGACTTAGGGTCGTCCATAATTTTTTCCACATCCCATTTCAAGCTATCGTACTGAAGTTCGGACCGGTTCACTCCGTTTAAATACTGTCGGATACGATCTTCAAAACCACCAGTGTTGGAAGCAGTTTGATTGGAGTCGGAAAGGTTTCCATTAGCTTCTACCTGAATGCTGCTAGCCTGATAGTCTGCTTGAGCTTTCTTTTGCTGTACGTCACCCTGCACCTGATCAGTCTTTTTTGCTACCCAGTCAATAGCCTCTTCCACGTAGGAAACCACCTTTTCGGCTTTGGCGTGATCCATTTTCTGATGGTTCTCCAGCAAAGCCACCAACGTTCCCCGGTCCATTTGACCAATACGCTCACTCAAAATAGCCTGAGCGTGTTTGGGGTTGTCAACTATTCGTTCAATATCTTCCCGAATGGCATCCGGGTTTACTTCGGCTCGCTCAGTTTCACGCAAGTAGCTCTCAATTTGAGTAATATAACCGTCAATATCTTCTTCACTGGCTGAAGTAAATTGAGCCGCTACTTTTTTGGCTTTTTCTTCATTAGTGTTACCCGCATCCACCGCTTGTTTTGCTTGTTGGAAAGTGTTTTTTAGCTTATTAACATCTTCTTTAGTAAGGTTGGATTGTTCGGAAGCTAGTTTTACAAATATTTCAGTATCCTTTTCTCCACCTAGTTCTACTTCCGATCTCTCTTCTACCCGAATATCTTTTAGCAAATTGACAAAATCTTGCTTGACTTGTTCGTAGTCCGGGCCACGCTTCGCGGTTTCCTCCATACGATCTACGTACTCGTCTACTTTCTTCTTCAATTGAGTAAGATCAAGAGAGTTTTCCATCTCCTGACGAACCTTCTCTATTGTATGATCAGCAATGTTTTCTATCTGACTCTTCTGAGAGGATGCAAATACATTTTGAACCGCCGAGGTAGCGGTCCGCAAACCAGAAGTTACCGTATTCATTAAAGTTCCCAACAATGTGCTAACCATTTTGCCCTCTAAATAGGCAAGAGCGGTAAAAAAAGTAGCCCAAATCACTAATCCTAAAGTAATCCCGGTTAGAATATTACCAACTAAGCTTAGTTTTACTGCCAGCAAGGCCGCACAGAATAAAGCAATACTGGAAGTAATTAACGTCCAAATACCTACCCCCGAGCTGATTTTGACTCCAAGTGGAGTGCTACTGGAAGAATCATCATCGGAAGAATGATTATCGGATGACGAAGCGTGCGCCTGCTTTTCAACATCACCGATGGCGGAAAACCCAATGGCAACTGATAAAGAGGTCAGCAGTACCTGAAAGCCGATGGCTAAAAGTACTCCGGCAATAATGCTTACTAGGAATTGCGGAGTAGCGATCACTTCAGTAAGTGGCAATTGTGCATCCTGCGCCATACCCAAACTTACTGCCAATAGTATGACAGCTGGGATAAGAAATAGTCTTCGGATTAATTTCATTAGATTAAAAAATTTTGGTTGAGAAAAGTAGTGCTGTGTGAGGATGTAACCTTACTGACTATCAGAAGTTTGCCTACAAACCGGTGAAAAATCGATACTATCCGACGTAAATACCAACTTGATAGAATTTAGTAGATTTCTTCTCGGTGATTGAAACAACAGTATACAGTCACTATGCATATTTTTGATTGCTTTCTGGCAAGAAATCAACTTATCCTGAGAACATTTTATTCTCACAAACGCTTCAACTTTTTCACATACTGGAAAGTTATTTTAACAAGGCATTTTTAAAACTTTATATCTTATGGCTTTGACCTTTGGAGCTTTTTTTAATCTCGGCCAACAAGACCATTAACCTTCCTTCATGATACTGACGAATACCATATCATCTCTAGGATTTTTACAGACAGTTGTTCAAGTTGCTGAGCAGCTTAGCGAGTTGCGTGAGCAGCAAGCTGGTGAAGCCAGTAGCGAATTTCCCTTCCACGAGTTTGAAATTTTAAGGAAGGCCAGCTTATTGGGTATAACTTTGCCCGATCAAGCGTTAGATTTTCAGCGAGGGCATTCTGATCAACTATTGCAACTGCTAAAGTTTATCGGGAAAGGCAACCTTTCGGTTGGACGTATTTACGAAGGTCATATCAACGCACTATACCTAACTCACCTGTTTGGGACTACCGAACAGAAGAATGGTTGGTACCGAGATGCTGATCAGTTCGGGCATCTATTCGGTGTTTGGAATACCCAGATGCACGATGGAGTCACTATTCAGACGATAAGTAACGGACAATACCGGTTACTCGGATGTAAGAGTTTCTGCTCCGGTTCGCACTGGATAGCCCGACCGATTATTACCGGTCAGTTGTTGGATGAAGCCGGTCGCGATTTAGGTTGGCAAATGGTCATCGTCCCCATTGATCAGCAAGATAACCTCCCCATTGACACTTCTTTTTGGAAGCCTCTCGGAATGCAGGCGAGTGTGAGCCATAAAATAGACTTTACTGATATCGTTATTTCTGGACAGGATCTTTTGGGGCAACCGAATGACTATCATCAGCAGCCTTACTTTAGTGGCGGCGCCGTTCGCTTTGCGGCAGTCCACTTAGGCGGTGCTGAAGCTATTTATGATGCTACGCGGCAGTATTTGCAAAAATTGGGACGCACCGAAGATCCGTACCAATGCATGCGGTTAGGTGAGATGGCTACCCTCATTGAGACTGGAAACTTATGGATCAATAATGCCGGCAAACAAGTTGATGCTGATTTATCAGACGAGCAGATCATCAACTACGCCAATATGACTCGTACCGTTACTGAAAAAATAGGACTCGACATCATGCAACTAGCCGAACGCTGCGTGGGTGCACGGGGCCTACTGTACCCTGAACCATTTGCTCGCTTACATGCGGATTTAACTACTTATTTACGCCAACCAGCTCCCGACCAGGCGCTAGCTCAGATCGGAACTTACGTTGGCTCTTTAACTCATCCTACTCATGATTTCTGGAACCGTACACCCTGACAAAATTTTTAATGAAGCTCCCTTAGGCCTACTTAGCTCAGTAGCTCATTGGGGAACTACCGTGATAGTAGCTCCGCACCCTGACGACGAATCATTAGGCTGCGGTGGGGCCATTGCTGCCTTACGTTTGCACCATATTCCGGTGTATGTCTTATTTATTAGCGATGGAGCAATGTCGCACCCGGGGTCAGTTAAATATCCACCCGAAGCCAGAAAGTTACTGCGGGAGCAAGAAGCGCTGGTTGCCTTGCGTCACCTGCAGGTAGAACCCCATCGAGCTACGTTTCTTCGTCTGCCCGATACCCAGGTTCCTGGTGAGGATGCTGAGGGTTTTGCGAATGAGGCACTGCGGATCTCCGAATATCTAAATGAAATACAACCGGAAACAATATTAGTTCCCTGGCGCCGAGATCCTCACTGCGACCACCAAGCAACTTGGCAACTATGTCGCCAAGCCGTACAGACCAGTCGTATTCGGCCGCAGTGGCGAGAGTATCCTATTTGGGTTTGGGAGCTAGCGAAAAAAGGAGATTTACCACATCCGGAAGAAGGAAAACTATGGCGATTAGATATTCAAGCCGTATTAGCTCAGAAAAAAGCAGCGATTGCATCTCATACATCTCAGACCAGCTGTTTAATTGACGATGACCCGGAAGGTTTTATGCTTACTCCCAGCGTATTGGAGCATTTTACTTTACCCTACGAAATCTACTTCGATCCAGCATAATATGTCATTAACCAGCCAGTATTTTGACAAGCTATACCGGGAAAATGAGGACCCCTGGAATTTTGAACAGAGCGACTATGAGCGGGGGAAATACTCTAAAACCGTCAATGCGCTTCCTAAGGCTATCTACGACAATGCCTTAGAAATCGGTTGCTCTATTGGAGTACTGACTCAGCGTTTGGCTTCCCGCTGTCACCGGATGCTATCGGTTGATATTAGTGAGCTACCCCTGCAAGCTGCCCGAACCCGACTAAAGGATTACCCGAAGGTACGATTTCAGTGTATGAAAGTACCGGACTCTTTTCCTGAAGAACAATTTGATCTGATAGTGGTGTCTGAAGTGGGCTATTACTGGTCTACCGCTGATTTAAAAAAAGCCCAGGAGAAAATTAGCCACGCGTTGGTTTCTAACGGACACTTACTACTGGTACATTGGACTCCTTTTGTTGCCGACTACCCCCTTACGGGTGATGAAGTCCACGACAGCTTCGAGAATTATGCTATAACTTCTGAGATGCTAAAACGCCTCTACCATTACCAAGCCGAACAGTATCGAATTGACCTATGGGAAAAGGAGTAAATTGATGCTGCACCAACGGTTGTATGCCTTTGTATTGAAGCAGCAACCTTAGTTGACGAATTGCCTTCTGAATAGAAACATAGGGAAAGTTTCGTTTAAAATATTCCTGCATTTCTTCCGAACCCATAACTGTGAAGAGGAACTCACCGCAATAGGCACTACGCACCATCAAATTGTAAAAAATCTCAACTGGAGCACCAGTTTGATGGGCAACAGAACGCAACATTCGGCAAGATTGTCTCTGCCAAGCTATCCGTAAACTTCGCTGTAGTTGGAAACGAAATAGCCACTCATCAGCACAAGGTACCTGAAAAGTAATCTGCTGCTGTCGCATTGTGCTCCAGGTTTCTAGCTGCTTAGAGAACCCGAAACCCACTCGCCCATCTAAGCGTGAGGAGGTTGTTACTCTGACTTTCGGACAATGGCGAATACGGGCATCGCAACGCTGCATTGCCTCATAGAAATACACATCTTCCAGGTAAGGTACCGCCGGCAGACGCCCTGCCCGGTCGTACATGCTACATGTAACCGCTAAGCTGGGTCCGAAATTCTGGAAATGTCTTGGCCAGGGATCGTAGGAACGTGGGTCTACCCTGCTCTCAAGCCACGCTTGTAGATAGCGGTAAGTTACGTCTTGAAGATAATAAAGACGGTGATCGCCCGATTGATCTGATGTAGTAATTCTGCCGCCAACCGCATCAGCTCCCTGGTCGATAGCTGCCAGAATATGATAAATCCAAGTAGTGCCAACTACGCTGTCTCCGTCTGTAGAGGCGATAACGCCTTCCGGCTTTCCAATGCTCATCAACCTCTCCCAGGCAATATCCATCAGCTTGCGCCTTACATACCCAATATTTGCCTGATGCGGGGGAAACTCACACTCAATAAGATGCAAAGTCATCTGCGGATGCTTCTGGGCAAAGTTCTGAACTACTTCTGCGGTATTATCGGAGCAGTTATTTGCCAAAACCAGTACTTCATAAATGGAAAAGTTAAGAGCATATCCTCGCTCGTCTTTCTGATGATAGAGTGCTTGCAGTGTGGGCAGTATGTAGTCTTCTTCATCTTTTGCCGGCACAATCACCGAGATTCTTAGCTGGGAATTAGGGACAGGAATGTAGTTGGACAACGTAGTGCAATCAGGTAAAAGATCTATCACCCCACAGAACCTCTCCCTGCTAGTACTGTTTACTTTTGCAGCTTAATTGATACACATTACTCAGCCATATAAGTAATAGTGCGTAGTAACCTATTTCCAATCTATCAACCTCTCTCGAAAAAGTGCTAAGTCACTAATTATGAAGCAGTTTTAGCTTGGTTTCTCAAACGCAACATTGCCAAGAATATTAATGAGACAACAAAATATTAGCCTGTAAGTTAGCTCCAAGAACTTGGCACGAACTAACACATATCCTATTCCATACGATACTCTTCAATGAACGATTATTTTATCATTATTACTGTCTTAGGTATCGCAGCTTTGGGCATGACGTGGATTCCTACCTTAACTCAAAAAATCCATTTATCATACTCCATAGTGTACCTGATACTAGGCATTGTGTTGTACCTATTTTTTGATGAGCTTCCCTGGCCCAACCCCTTTCGGATGAAAACCGAGACGTTACACCTTACCGAGTTGGTAGTGATCATTGCACTCATGGGTACGGGGTTGAAGATAGACCATCCGTTTTCGTTTCGTCGTTGGCGAGTTCCGCTTCGGCTAGTGAGTATTACCATGCTACTGAGTATTGGTAGTTTAATTGCAGCTGGGCTATTGCTATTAGGGTTCGATTGGCCTTCGGCTATTTTGCTGGGAGCCGTATTAGCCCCTACTGATCCTGTATTAGCATCGGACGTGCAAGTGGGGCCACCCAATGAAGGAAAGAACGATAGTGTTCGCTTTTCGCTAACCGCCGAGGCCGGCTTGAATGATGGTTTGGCTTTTCCATTTACTTGGATGGCAGTATTAGTTGCGGGTGCAGCCGCGGGTGAACCCTGGATAGGCGAATGGTTGAGCAAGTATTTACTGTTCAAAATCGCCGTAGGAATCGGAATTGGTTTCTTCATGGGCAAATCAGTAGTCTACTTATTCTTCCACTTGCCAGAAAAATACCAAATGATCCACGTACGTGACGGGTTAGTCGCCTTATCGGCAACATTGTTTACTTACGGTATCACAGAATTAGCACAAGGTTATGGCTTCATTGCAGTGTTTGTTACTGCAATAACCATTCGTAACTATGAGATGGAGCACGATTACCACCAAAGGCTCCATGCTTTCACTGATCAGATTGAACGAATCTTGCTGGCAGTGTTATTAATACTATTTGGGGGCAGCTTAGTGAAAGGTATTTTAGACTATCTTACCTGGCCAATGGCACTGGTAGGAATCGCCTTTGTGATCATAATACGGCCACTAACGGGGTGGATAGGACTGCTGGGAACATCACTGCCCATAGCTAAAAAGTGGGCTGTAAGCTTTTTTGGTATTAAAGGAATTGGTTCGTTTTTCTATCTATCATTTGCATTGAACGAAACAAGCTTCTTCTACGACAAAGAAATATGGTCGCTCACGGCCTTTGTAGTACTGGTTTCAATTTTACTGCACGGACTTACTACTTCGTTTGTCATTAATAAACTAGGTGTTGGCGATGAGTAGATTCGTGAAAAGTTCAGGCAGCCTTATTCTTTATTCTTCTCTTTTTCCATTGCTGCAGCAATGGCCGCTTTTCGGGCAGTCTTCTCTTGATCTTCAAAACACTCAAATCCAGCCAACTCACAAAACAAAGCAGGCATATCTTCCAAAGGCACTACGTACTGAGGGTGATCACCGAGGATTGCATTGAGCGGAAGTACCGGATTGTAGGCGTCATCGGGTGATTGCGCGATCGTAATTCCACCCTGATAGGTAGTTTCCCGTAGACCAGCTACCCCGTCGTCCAAATCTCCGGTGAGTAGTGCCGAAACCGCTCGGTCTTTATATGCTTTCGCTCCACTTTTAAACAAAACATCAATGCTGGGCCGCCAATACTCATCAGCAGGTTCTTTCGAGTGAAAAACTTTGTTATTGCGTACGGTTAAGTGATAGCTATAGGCAGGCAAGTAGATAGTTCCCGGAACTATTTCCTCATCCGTTTCGGGTATAACAACCGGTAAGATACTTTTCAACGAAAGTATCTCCAACAGCAAATGTTTAGTGATTATGCTTTCACGCTGGCGATGCAGCAAGAAGAAAAAAGGAGAAGGAAAATTTTCCGGAATATTAGCGGCTAAGAACTCCAAAGCTTTTACGCCCTGCCCCGATGTGCCAATAAAAAATACCGGAAAGGAGGGAGGATATTTTAAAGTAACATCGGCTAGGGCTTGACTGTCTATATCCATCTAGAATAATTATCATCCTAAAATAACAAAGTAGTAAAATTTGCGCAGTATTATTCTACC
>JAULKR010191991.1:0-17979 GCA_032356305.1 Prasiola linearis
GGGGGGGAGGAGGTCACCTTCGGGCATTGAGCTGAGCAGTGGGCAAGCTGATGACGCGAGAGGAGCAGCTGTACCGGAGGAGTGGCAGAGCATTGACGGTCTTGATCTCCACGACGATGGTGCCGGTGCGGGGGTCAGGGGCCCCTACCCCGGGGAAGTCCAGCTCATCCAGCAACACCGCGGCTCTCAAAGTCTGGGCGTCCGCCTCCTCGGGGTACCTGTGACACACCTCGCTCTGCTCAGCTCAAGGGCGGTCACGTGATCCCTGCTGGCAGTGTCGGACCGCCACAAGGCTGTCGGACAAGCAAAAAGGGCGAAACGGCGAGAAGGGCAAAACATGTTATAAGTGTGCTGCTGCTGCTGCTGCTGCTGCTGCTGCTGCTGCTGCTGCTGTGCTCGTTCTGAGAGTACATAGCTTGACTGCATTGTGACAGAGTTTCAGCGGCACAGTATCTCAGATGGTCTGCAGAGGTTTACAGAGTAATGTTCACAAGCTCTTGCTTTCCTGCGCCTCGATCGTGAAGACGCCATGAGCACCATCTCAGTCAAGAGTCTGGCCCTTTGACGTTCACGGCATGTTCGTGGTTCAGCGTCAGGATCTGGTTGGACCTTGAGGAGTCAGAGATGACGCATGTAGCGCCTGCCTGTGAAGCCGCCACCCTCCGAAGGTCGTCCGGAATCAAGGGGCTGCCCTGCGATCCTCACACAGTAAAGCGCTCGTAATTCTTGCTACAATCTATTAGCATCTTTCCTCAAGAAATTTTCCCAAAATTTCGAGGAATTCCTTTGGTAGTTTTGGGAAGCCTCAACTTCTTACTTTTTGGTAGCCTTACGTTCAAGTTGGAGCATTTGGCATAGCCATTCGCTTTTGCTGTTGCCAGAAAATAAGCCAGTGAACTACAAACATCAGCAGAGATCGGCGAAGCAGTATCTTCAGGAAGCAGAGAACTGTATGCACACAAGCATCACTCAGGACGAGGAGGACACGTGCACATCTCGAAAAGCACGAAGCTGACGCAAGGTCAGTTGATCAGTGTTCAGGCAAGGTTAGCCAAGGGGCACACGAAAATGAGGGGAGATGACTTTTCATTTTTATCTACACTCCACAGCAGGGTTTATGTTACTATCACAGCACATAGCTTTCCTAAGTGCTGAATGGCATGCAGGGCTTTTTATTGACAGCTTGCCTGTCGAAAGACGAAAGTAGAGCCGTTTCGAGCGTCTTCGGGAATGGTCCGTCGGAAAATTGCCTCCATCTCCAGCTTATCACGGGAGGATAAGACCACAAGAACACGACCACCATCGCCCCGATAAGCTAGCGATAGCTGTAATAAGCAAGACAGCGACTTGAGCTCGTTTGCAGATGGTGTTGCGTGCATGGATGAATGAATTCACAAATTATAAAGAAATTTCGGTGATAAGTATACGTGTTACATTAACTTACGCATGCATGCCCCGCTCTCTCTCCCTCTCTGTACGCACGTGTGTGTGTGTGTGTGTGTGTGTGTGTGTGTGTGTGTGTGTGTGTGTGTGTGTGTGTGTGTGTATATATGTGTGTGTGGGTGTGTGTGTGCGTGTGTGTGGGTGTGTGTGCGTGTGTGTGTGTGTGCACACGTATGTTTTAATGACATAGAAGGAGACCGTTCTCATGTGTGTATTTTGGGCGAGTAGGAGAGGATGGACATAGAACGGCATACGAAGGTCGAGGGCCTCGACAAGTTGCAAGGAGGCGACAGAGGATTGGGCTGGACAGGATCGATACGACTCCACATCTTTTCAGCATTTAAGGCGCAATGCCTGTGCTGCGTTTTCATGAGGTCATCAAGTCCTTGTGCAGGGCCCAAATTGCGAGCTGACATTGCAAAGTTAATTGTGTCTGAAATGAGTTTTTGAATCCTCTTTTTCTTATTCATTATTCTGGTAATTGCACTGTTAATTTGTACATATTGCAAGGAATAGCTGTCACTATTAATTTGCAAAGTTATGCTTTTTTATTATAGAGATCTCACTATGTCCATGAATGATTAAGATTTGCGGAATTAACTTTTCAATTCGGAATTCCTATTTTTCCAACTGTCGAAATAAGTGCCTCACAGTTGCCTCGAGATGTATGCAAAGTACCGAGTGGATCTGCTTGTTGCAGACATCTCGAGAGTATTGTGAGGCCTAGATAAGCCCTGTCCAAAGCTTATCACTGTTATATTGTCAATATTAATGTGAGGCGGAGATGGTAATATTATATATGCGATATTGGCTGGCACAAACCTTCAGTAAGTGCTACTTTACATATAACCTATCAATCGTACATCATCATTGCAGATTTTGCCACATTCTGCACGAACAATTCGACGTACATCGCCGACGGCATCTAGTCTATGGGAGGATGTGTGCTTTCAGGGATAGATGTGTAAAGGTGTAAGTTTCGATGTATGACGTGACTGATCGATTGCCTCCGGAGGTTGACCCTAGATTGGCCCTTGCGGCCAGATGTGGGTAATAAATTTCTCTCTCTTGCTTAATCCTGCGAGATAAATTTAAAGTGTACCTTATTGTCGATTAAAAGTATGTGTTGCACATTGTGCCAAAAGCGGCCCACTACGAACTCAGGAAATGCCGCTGTTTTGTGATTACAGGTCATGACCTCATCGTTTGTTCAATTGTTCAATTTGAACGTGCAGCTGCATAATATCCCGTGGTCGCATTGTGTGATTTTAATTTATATCTTAAGGCAAGGGCGCAGAGCGAGCACGCGATAAAATGCTGTCAGTCATACAGTTGGAATTTGAATTCCGACAGCGATGACAACGCATGCATGCACTGCGTCATTCATGCATGTATGACTTGCATCATGCAACACGCAACATGATCACAACTTACCTCAATTGATACCTAAGGCATTACAGGTGCATGTTGGTCGGCGAAGTGATAAATTTTAATACTCGAGCACATCCGTAATTGCGATGCCGGTGTAATATACTGCTGACGCGAAAAGAAAGCTTCACCTTTGGAGTTGTCATGGCAATTACCAGAAAGCGCAAAGCGTCTAGCGCTGTCTCTGCGCCTAGCAAGTCTGACAATCACATTGTGCACGCAGTAAAAGCAGAAAAAGCTGCAGGGACCACCTTGACAGTCAAAGTCAAGGCTGAAGCTGGAGGCATAAAAAAACCCAGCCCAGAACGGCGTCCTACCGGAAAAGAGACGGTGGACAGTGAGGCAAACCAGAAGGTCAAACAGAGGGAGGCGAAGACTGAAAATAATGTCGACTTGGAGCAAAGCTTGCATCTGCAGAGGAAAGAGTCTCAATCGAAAGATCTCAGAGACCCGCTGGGACCATTCCCCGACCTGAAACGACCACATCCAGAGGAGTGTAGGGTGCGCATTGCTTCGAATGTTGCGACACACAGAACGAGTTCGTGACGCTCAAATTCAATTAGTACAGCTCTTTAGTATTCTCATATTCTGATTGTTAATAGATACACACAATCGGCAATGCCATCTCAGTGTGTAGCACGGCCTTGGGTCTCAGGCAGCACGTGACGCTCTGGCAGCTCTTCACGGAATGCCCGAGCTCGACGAAGTACAGAATTCTCAAGAAAGCAAGGCACGACGCGTCTCCGAATATTCCCGAGACTGCCTATCATGGATCTGTAAGTAGCCTGATTCAGCAGAGTTTGTCTCGAGGCTACTGGATGTATTTTGAAAGCTTTGACTGGAAATGGCAGGCTTGTCATCCTTTCGCAGGTTCCGCAGTCAGCCTCAAATGCGGCAGCTGGCGGTCCTAGTACAGCACAATCTCAGTGTACCGTGCTAGATTCTCTTGTAAACATTTTACCTACCCCTTTACCTACATGTTGACAAGTTCGAAACCGTCACCATGCATGGTTGAAAAGGGGCTGCCCAATTCTGCCACGGTGGTTTGTATCTAGACATTTGCACTGTCCCGTGTGTGCCATAAGTCCAGAGATGTTATTGAGATTGACAGTGATTCAGCTCGGAGGGTTGTATCATATCATTATCAGATCTGACTTTGCATGGTGACTTCAACTTGAGGTCGAACGTGAGTCTGTCGGGCAGGTGCGGACGATTCTGAGCCAGAACACGACAGATACCACGTCGAAGCGTGCTTTTGACCAGCTGAAGGCCGGGTTCCCGACCTGGAAGAGTGTACTTGATGCCAAACCTGGTGCACTATCATCTGCCGAGCTGCCCAGATAGTTGAAAGGCATCGTTTTGAGATTATGTTTGGCAGTGTCGCAAGCTGGTGTAATTGTGCCATTTCCTTGCATCATACTTCCTCTGAGTATTAATTCAGTGATAGGCTCCTTTTTCTATCGATGTCTTCAGCACGCCATTGCCAAACGTCCTTAAGTGTTAATGAATTATGTTGCGAATTCTTTGAACCGGTATAGAATGCAAGCCAAATGAGAGAATACATGCATGTGAGAAGAATAAACAATTGGTACGAGTATTGCCCTCTTACAAATGCATCTCGACATGCTCAATCAACCTGAGGGTTGTCCATCCAATATGAGTATGTACGTTGAGCTTTTCTCGTCAAGTCGGTGTCGTGCGTGTTTCAGGCAGTGTTGAAGATGCTGTGAGGTGCGGTGGACTGGCAGATATAAAGGTCCAAAGAATTCGGGTCAGGTTTGAGAGCGCCCTGCTGCTTGACTTCGAATATATACCACTAAATTCGGATACCCGCCACTGACTTCTGAAATACACTACGGACTTTGGAAATTCTACCACTGGGTTTAGATGTGTACTACTGACTTCGAATATATACCATCGATGAAAAGCATGCAGCAACAATCATTGGTGCACAATGCCCTTCATCCTTTTGAAAAGATCACAGCCGTGAGACAGGGTTCAGTACATGAAGGCTGTGATGGCATCCGACTCGTATGTTAGCGTAGCAGATATCAAACTCAGGCAAGAATATTAGCGGGAACCCCTTAACTTCGAAGCCATGCTCATTTTGCACGCTGACGAATAAAGACAGACCTGTGTCCCTTGCCTGAAGTGCCTGGTTACCAGTTAATTGCTTACCATTCACTCGCTTCCACATGTCACCACCCCGATGTCTGTATATAAGCCTAGGAGTAGCATCAACACTGTGCATCTTCTCGCGAGTATGCTCACAATGAGCCCGCTCATGACATTGTGCCATGTGGCGTGATGAAATGAGTGAATCGCACGGCAGAGCAAAGCGACGAAGACATGCCGATTGTGGCATGACATCCAGGTAACTGACTGATGCTCTATGGATGCTGAGTCATGCTCTTCTGGTTGTGAACAGACGATCCTGGAGACTGTGCTGTCTGAGACCGGCGATGCTTCTCTAGAGTATATCAGGTCCGACCCCCCATCGGCTGCCCGCTGCCAAATGTGAAGACTTGTTCTCGTATGAACACTGCTAGCACCCGTTCTTTTACCTTAAGGCAAACACTCATTCTGGAAAAGTACCTCATGCTTTACATGACTATGCCAACTACATCACCTACGACAACACAGTCTTCTTGTTAAGTGTATGCAAGGCAGCTGTAGTGAATTTACAGCTGCCTCACGGGCGATTGGTTTCTCAGGCATCTGGACGACACATCCTTTCCTTGCTGTCATATGCGAGGACTTGTTCTGGTGTGATCATTGCCCGCAACCGGATTCTTGGCTCTCAGGCAAACAACTCATCTTCTGAAAGTGCCTCATGCGTCACATAAGTACGCAATCTAGATTTCCAATGACAACAATATAGCCTTCTTGACAAATGTAAGCAAGTGAGCTGCGGTGAGTGTACAGCTGCCTCACCGGCAATTGGTGGCCCTCCCCCTCAGGCATCTGGACGACACAGAGATCAAGGAGGAGCTGTCGCGCTTCAAGGGAGTCGGACCCAAAACCATAGCATGCGTCCTCATGTTCTGCTTGCAACGAAAGGAATTCCCAGTGGACACCCACGTAAGCCACAACTCCTCACCACAATGTCACTCGGACACCTCAACATTGCTGTGGAGCCTGCAGCGCTCCGTCCTGAGTCTGTTTCTATAATGGTATACAGCCACGACAAATTTTACCGACCATCACAAATCGAACAAGATATATTGCGCTTTGTTATAGCTGCCAGACAGAATTCTTAGGTTGAGCAATACCCCACAGATCTCCACAGACAAATGTGTCGTAGGTTTGTCCAGCAGCCTGAGGGCGCTGTGATACTTGTGGCGCATCGTGTCATGCTGTTTGCTGTTCCCGCATCTCGTTCCTCGGTCAAGGGCAGTGATGTGCCGCTGGCTTCCAGGTCACGTGGGTCACCACGTGGCTGATGACTCATGCTTCGGTTGGTCAACATCTGGCGCAGGTCTGGCGCATCACGAAGTCACTTGGGTGAGAGCAGCAGGCTCCCCCTTGGATCCTCCTTGGATCCTCCTTGGATACTCCTTGGATACTCCTTGGATACTCCTTGGATACTCCTTGGATACTCCCAGTCACGACAAATTTGATAGGGACGCTTTCAAAGGAAGCATGACGCATTCTGTTCCGCCAATGCGCTCCACCGATGTCGGACGCTTGCTCAGAGAACATCGATGTACAAGTCCGGCTTTCCATAGCTCTTCCATTCGAAGTACACGATCGATTAGAAGCAGCCAAAAGTTAACATCGGTCATTTAGCATATGCACGTTGATTGTTTCGGCACGTTCGCAGGTGGGTGCCCAGTAGAGCATCTCGGGAAGACACTTACGAGCACCTGAATCTGAGAGTTCCCGACGATATCAAGTGAGAACATTTAAATCTTCTGATGGAGCTTTCCCTGCTATATTCCAGCTCAATGCTTACGAACATTGATGGAAGGCCACCATCGCTGTGTCGATTGATGACTGCCTGGTGCTAACATGAGACAAGTCTTTATGTTAGCAGGGATGGAAGCTGCACATCATGCGGTCCTCATGATCCTTTTGATTCAATCACCGTCTCTGTGCTATTCATCATCCTAGTCACAAAATCTCGCACTGCGCGTCCGATCTGCAATGCCTGTGGCACACCGTTTTGCGAGGACTTGAATATCTTGTAAGTCAGAGAGACGATCTTCTTGAGGCTGTCGTCCTTTTGGCTTAAGGTAGTAAGGTAGTTGAAGAAGTCACGCATACTGTAACTCTTCATGCTTATAATTTAGTAAAGGGATGGCATTTATTCGGCTTTTTTGATAGGGAGTTTCTTATCATAAATAAGACCTTTAGCATGCATTACAGCTGAGTCTGTAAGTTGCCACGATGTCGAAACGCTTTGAAGGTGTGTTGCGTTTGAATAACATCACGGACTTGCAAGTGTGCTGTCGATCACTCTTGCCTCAGTGCGTGTAGGTACTCACTGCATGTGTTGCTGGTGAGGCATGGAAAGCGATGCAAGAGATGTGCCAAAGGAGGAAAACCTCGATTCGCTTCTGATGGCCCTTGCCCACTGGCATCTGTGATGGGTAAAGGCGAATCGCTCAAGACAGAGAAGTAAGAGCACAATGTAGCGTAACTCGCAAGCTTGACGCTCTTGTGAGACATAGAATATTACCCACATGCTGCACATGCCTTTCTAAAGTCGGTCAACGCCAATTATGGGTGACCACTGCGCCCACGATAAGTTGGGGTAATGAGAGAGAAAAGAAGAAATTGCCCACATCTCATACCCACAATAAGATGAGATGACTGATACGAGAGTATACTACGTACTCGAGCAGCTGCTCTGCAAAAGCCAGTACATGGAATCACTATATGCTTCTGCTTACAATACAATGCCTCAATAAGAATTTACCCATTGAAAACTTCACTAACAGGCCTCGATATGTACACGTTATGGGTGGTATGCAGGACTGTGTGCTGGCAGGCAATATTTGGCTATTACTACCTTGTCGTAGGTTTTTGTTCGCACTCGTTTCTTTCTCTGAAGCCATGGACATCCTACACTGATACCATTGAGACATGCAAAAGATATTTACCTCGAGTACAAGGCTGTGATTGAACAATGCCGGAAGAGCAATTGATATGTATATCTGATAATTGCGATTTAGTGAATTATCGACTCGGAGCTAATTCGGTGACTGAGGTACGTGTTGAACATGTTAGAATAAAAAGGTGTGTGTGTGAGAGAGAGAGTGAGAGAAAGAGTGAAAGTATAGTGCGGTCCTGTGAATAGCACTACGAATCTCATAGTAGAATTCTAAGATTACTTCTAAACTTTGCGAATTTTTGGCGTTGACCGTTGACCATTTTTGGTGTTGACCGACCCTAGATCGGCCGTTACGACCAGATAGGGGTAATAAATTTCATCAGTCTCGAAAAAGCTGCCCCACCAAAAGTTTTCTACAAATTCTTGAAAATGACGTTTAAGAGCAGGACAGCTGACAACAGATCCAGATGAGATGAAGGTGCTTGAGTTAAGTCTGCTGGGCACCACAAATGTTGAAAATATGTTGAGGTTGCTCACTCCTAGGTGTCGAAGCTTAATCTCAAATTTCTAAAACAGGTTGTTGATGCTACAGTCGCGCGGCTTCCTCTTTTTCAGTTATTCTGTTAGAACCTAACGATTGATGAACCTATACTATCAAGTCATGAATTGGCAAGCTCTCTCACTGCTTTTCGTGACGGATTGCTTACGACGTGATATTTGGTGGCTGATCTTGTGTTTTAGCACGTTCCTAGCCATTACTTGGCCGTGTGTGTGGGTGATAATATATTTTTGTACTTCCTTTTGGCGGTCACCCATTTTTGGTGTTGATCGACCCTAGATTGGCCCTTGAGGCCAGATGTGGGTAATAAATTTTTCTCTCTCTCGCTGAACAAATTGACCTCCTCGCTGAACCACCCAAATTTTTTCACAGTAGAAAAGATGAAGATGTAGTACGATGGATCAAATCAATTACGCCTTCATGCGTCGCCGACAAGCTTTCAGGAAACTGATCCTCGAATGATTGCTAGCATGCTTTCGATGGATAGACAAAACATTATGCGAAATCAGGTGCTGATGGACATGGACGCAGACCGTGAGCTAGGTCCGACACAGCGCTCACATTGCAGGTTAAGGAGGTGCCGTTACAGTCCAAACGCATTTCAATGTACTTTTCTGAAGGCATTTGCTTACAGACTGAACCGTTCAGAATATATATATATATACAAACACATGTGCACGATTGCAATTATAAGAATAAACGACTATTAAATCATCGAAACCAATGGAATTCTGAGAACACAATGAATGCTACTAATCAACTAGACCCCAACACACAACGTGACCATGACTACAGAGAGACGTCTAGGAATATGGCAGCTCCCGCGAGAGTCCATTTCGTCCATGAAGCTTTACTTTTGATGTTGGCCGTGAAGATCTCTTGTCGGAATCGTGCTTCCGTAGCATATACGGGACAAGCGTACGTATCACGTGCCTCTGCCTACAACACCGCCACATTATGATCACCACAATTATCCCATCACTTCAGATACATTAGGCTAACTTCTCCAAAAGCAATACATCAATGTCCAGCTTTTCATGATTTAGTGTTTTGGCTGCGTTCACACATCCCAAAGATTGACAGGCCTCGCCTTAATTACTGGGAAGTAGGCTTTAATTCCTCAGAACAACAGCAAGAACATGAAGGGGTGAAATATTGGGGGGGGGGGGGGGAGACCCCCCACCTTGTCGGCAGGTACTGCTCGAACAAGCATGACAGGTAACTGGCATAGAAGCTCCTTTGGCTTGCTGTCATCCAGAGAGTTCATCTTCTCATCCCACCTCGCCCCTTCCAGCCACAACCTGCATGCTCATCGTCAAGCGGTCATGATCTATCCGGCCATCGACCTACTCCCACCTAGTACCGTTCTTACGGTAAGGGCCAGTGCAGCTAAGGTGAAGGCACAGACACGCCCCAAGAGCGGACTGCATTCGATTGTGGCGAATCAGTCGTTGGCCACTGGCATAGTAAGGGACATGCTGCGAAGCTGCAAGTGTTGTCGATGAACATGAATGAATAATGACCAACTGAGAGACTTTTGCCAGCAGTTCCTTGATTGAACCCTCATTGCATAGGGAAGAAGTCAGAGCAGCGTTCCAACCACAAGACAAGGAGGATGCCGGCCGAGCCTTGCGAGGTTTTACCCGTGTATGAATGCCCCGTCCTTTGCAGGGGCGTCCACTGTCGAGGGCTGCCGTTTGGTGACCTCTGTAACCAGCACCGTCTGATCCAGCGGCCACCTAAGGAGACCATTACCCCAACCATCTCCTCATGTACGTGATGATCAAGCAAGGTCAAGCATGTCTCTGATCACGTGCACATACCTTGGAGAGCACACCTTCACATACACAGCGTCCAAACAAACTAAGCACCTACTTCAAAATGGAATTTCATTCATCGTAGATACAAAACACTGCCAGCACATGCTGAGACTCTTGTATGTTCATATATACTAGATTGCAGTACGACATTGCACACGAAGCTTCACTGCAGTCAAGATCGGTGAGGATTTGTAGGGCATGCTATGACGACTGGCATGCTGTCAATCTCGTGTACTACTGACTATTTGGTAGGAAAGCGCACCCGTTTTTCCGCGCCGTTGTTTGCATGACAGCTGTCAAGAAGGACTGCGGGTTGAATAGGCCCGGGAGCCACACAGTGCTGGGAGTGACCAGGTCGGCTGTCCATCTGCATCATCAGGCCATGCAACATCTCGTCGTCAGCCTCAGATCAGCTCAGCTTTTGAGGCATCCTGCACCTCTGAAGGCATTTGAACGGAAGTCAAGAATGTCTGCTCAGTATGCTCAGTCTGCTCAGTATTAACTTGCTAGCATCACTGTCTTTAGAAGAGTAGGTTCGTGGAGCGCCTTTTAGGTCGAACAGCAAGGAACATACTGTTCTTGAAGTGAACCTCAAATATATAATTTGACATTACGAACTGCTAGAAGGCAAGCTGATTATAATATTGCTCGTTCTGCTTTTTCGTCGGAAAAAACCCCTTTTTCATAATGCAGCAGACGACATGCAGCAGAGGCGAGGATCCTCACTCGGCGAGCTGTGCCGCCCGTTGCCGCAGATGATCTAGCCAGCCGGCCAGGGGCCTCAGGCTGGGACCTGCTGCTGCAGCCCACCCTGGAGGGACGCTACCTGCAGGAAAAAGCGCGTGTGTGTGTGTGTGAGTGGGTGTGTGTGTGTGTGGGGGGGGGGGGGGATGTGTGTGTTTGTGTGTGTGAGAGAGTGAGTGTGTGTACACCTGACCGTGCGTGTGCATGAGGGTGGTTGGGGCACCTTTTCTTTCCTTACTTGGTCCGTCCAGATATATTAGACCAGGGCCTAGTATTACGCGATTATCAATACGCTCTCTTGGAGTGACTGATCCGAAAAGAAAGACGGGCTCTGTGATAGTTCTGCGAGGAAATCCTTTGATAGGCAAAACCTGCCCATCAACACTGCACTCCAGCAATACACAGTTGCCGCTTTGCTGATGCACTGCACTTTGACCATTTAAGAATCATTGTGAAGACGGACACCAAGACTGTGTCAACATGAGATATTCAATATCCAATGCTACATGACCGACAAGGATGACAGGTACAGTAGTGAGCGAGGGTGCCTGTCGTCTCATGTTCTGTGAGAGCCACGCAACATGGTAGGGCCCCGAGTCTCTTTTGATACTCGGTTCATGTCCACAATGACTTTCTGAGCAAAGAAAGCAGTATCGTTCTGAAGGTAGCATAACGTAGACATGCAACAAGCATAACAGTTGACATCTAGAAGGAGGAGGAGGTACCGATGAAGCTCATAGGTACTGTTTGTGGGCTGCATCTGTTATCGGCAGAGAAATTGTGCCGAATGAAATAATTTAGACTACAGTGGAGATGAATGAAAGGCAAAGGCCAAGAAAGGTGAATGCAGGCGAAGGGAGTCTACCCATCATCAACATGATCAGGCCACAAATCGGCATTTATATCGACTACGGTTTGGTTTACGAAGTCTACAGCTTGTCCTGCAGCAATGGCAGCTTCGGGAAGGGTGGCAGCTCCGGACGAGAGTGCTGCTCCCAGACCTTTGGGAAACTCCAGAGTAGCATTCTGGGCTACAGCTTGCACAAGCGCTGCAAGGCAATATGCACAATCACATGGATCGCCACAAGTCTGCAATACATAAAGGTTTCGCACTGTGAATGCCATGGTAACGATTATGGTTACACGCCAAAGAAGGTGCTAGTGGCTGGATCGACTGAGCCGTCGGTTGCATGCTAATATTGAACTGTACTGATCGTTGTTGAAAGGCTCAATACAATCATCTTACAGCAGCTGCTGCGATGAGTGATAGAGAATTTGGTGCCAAGCATCCATCATTTTCCCTCCCCTGGACAAGTTTCTCGCAATGAGGCTATCTGCAACCCGACTCTGGAGACATGAAGCTGTTAGCGCAGCATCCATTCATGTACCTGCACCTACCCCGGACATGGTTGCCAGGGTTGCGGCTGGAATAAGGAGCCTCTCGATGCGATACATGTAATAGCCGCAAACTTTGTTCACTCCGCGAATGGTTGCCGTGCCACGAACACCTACGACTCTCTCCTGCATACCAGCTATCACAGCAGTAAATGATTTACTTTGCAGGTGATGCTGAAAGTTGGACGCCACATCACCAACCAATGCAATTGGCAACCCTGTAAAATGGCACATGAAGTAAACCAATCATGATGAAGACATTGCTCTATGTGAGTGCGCAAGATGGTTCACGTAAGTCTGTGTGTAGACCAGATCTGCGCACTTTTCCGTACTGGTGGCCTTCCGGAGAGAGCGCTGGAGGTCGAAAAGTCAGGGGATATGGGTTGTCATCACCGAGGGCAGCTGCAAGCATTGATACGAGGGGCTCCTCGCTTGATTGCTCAAAGCCAAGACACTGACTCTGATCAACGTGCCTCTCATGAGGATCTCCTTCAAGAGTTCTTCAACCAATTGAGAAATGAATGAGTTCTCAAAAATCTCATCTCACTTGCGATGAGACCCAGGTCTGATTTGATGGGCGAATCTTCCAGCAAGGCACTCCGACCATAATTCTTTCCCTGTGAGGAGGCACCAATGCTGCGTGAGCCTCGAGTCTGACGGCAAAGTTGCATGACCAAATATGAGGTCGACCACTTGTTGAAGCAATACAGTGCACATGGTTCCTTCTGCCACTCCGGGCCTTATTCTCCGCTAGCACACAATGCGATGGGTAGCATATACACCATCATCGATCATATAAAGCTATCACAATGCATTAGAGTAAATCTGTGTACCGTGTTGACTGGAACGGTACACATGCAGGTGTGGTATCACATTCAGCGGCAATGCCCTGTGGTCTCACGAGGCACGAGCCCAATGTACTTTTCGAAAAGTGTGCCGATGTGCATGACCCCAAAACTTTCCCCAAAGCCCGGTATTCTTGATGAGTGGGTGCTTCTGCTCCGTGTGTTGATCGATACATGCTTTGTTATAAAAGCATTTGTAATTGCCTAGGCAGCTGTCACTGTCTGTCAACCTTGAGCTTATCATGTACACGTGTTTCTCAGATGCTGGCTGGTGGAATTTATTGGTAAATTCACCTGGCCCAAGAGCGAGTGGTAGGCAAGAATGGAGATTGTTGCATTCCTTAGTGTCGTCGTATATTCTGAACCATTGAGTCCAAGGTGGCCAGCTGCAAGATGACACTTTGTGAGTGAGTTCTTGAACGTGATGCGGATGCCAATGGTAATAACAAACAATTCATGCACTTGCATTAGTCTGAAAGACCACTAGGCAATACACCTAGCAGCAACACCATCAGATAGAGTTTCAGCTCAGCTGCCTCATAGAATGTTACACATATAAATCCCTACCCCAATATAAGAAAGCTTTGCCGGTTGGCAGAAAGATTGTCCCCTCGCCCCTTTGATTTGGAAGGATCGATGTCATCTGCAAGTCTATAAGGAGAGACGTGTACAAAGACCAGCTGGACCCCGGGATATCATACATGGCTGACAAGATACCCTCGCGGCTGCAGTCCTCCTCCTGCATTGGAAACCGATCACCGTGCTGACGTCATGACACTAGAAACACGGGCTTATTACTAAAATGACTGATCGAAGACAGCTGTTAGACAGGCTATCAGTGTTAGCCAAGGAAAAGTCAACGGAGGACACAATTGAGGACTTGGAGTATGGCACCACGTCTGATACGGGCATACATAGCACGACCACGATGGCACATAGTGCTCCGAAAGAAATTATGTGCCCTCTTTCAACACTGCTGCCAACACGACAGCGATATCGAGCAAGCATCCAGTATGATTCCGTAGATGCGGAAAAATACGCCAGCAACCTCCGTTCAAAATCTGGCAAGTCATGGGATGCGACCAGACACTATGGGGAAGGAAGAGGTCGATGAAGATTCAGAACTTCATCCAAGCCCTACTTTGCTGTCCGCCTTTCACAAGGTTAACATATGGATGTTCCCTAATCATTACTGGCCAATCAGATCTGTCGAAATCTTATGTGCATGCTGATCCTCCTCGTTGACCTAGATGTTAATCGTCACATGTGTCATGACTGATCAGAAGCATCCATCTGGTATCAAAACCTGGATATCCTGACGACGTCGACATCTGAACATGGTCATTATGATGAGAACAGCATCCACATATACACTGCATGGACTTACGAGTGCAAGGCTGCTACCTAGTCTCAAGGCTTTACGGGAGAAGGTTGATCACGCAGTAGAACGTTTTCTTTCTAGATATGTGAGGAAATCCCTTGGAATAAGGTCATAAGGTGCATGCATGTCATATGACGGCTTTCCGATGGGCAGCGCTGCAGGTCGCCGTCTCGATATCGATTCTGACTCACGCGTTCCAAACTGGAGCAAGGTTGACAGATACGCATTCAGCTTAAAAATTTCTACCAGGGCGCCAGCCGAGTCCTTTTGGCAGCTGCAGCCTGCTTGCTTTGAACGGCCCGCGGCCGCGATCTAGCAGCGCTCCGCTAGCGGAGGTAAATATGGGTTTGGAGGCACAGGGGGTCTCAATGGAAGGGGCACACCTGGGCATTGATGGACGCAAATGTGAGCAGAAAGATGAAGAACCACTTCGCGAGACCCATCCTTAAAGTCAACTTGAATAGGAGTGAGGTCGCGAAACTCGCTTTTGTCTAATTCACAACATCTACGAATTCCTGATATAAATGTCCTGGAAGCTTTCTTAGGGCATCACATCAAAAGACTGCATGGGAGGCCCTTAACAACAATATTTATACAAGTATCATCAAAGGACCAAGCATGGAGTCAGAGCATAAGGAAATTGGGCTACAAGCAATCATGAGTATCTACTGAAGGTGTCCCTCGTCGCCAACATCTATTATCCTTTCTCTTAATTTTAGCCTCACTAACGTACCTTAAAACGGTAGCCAGCATATCCACCACGAAGGCATCTCGTTGACAGTACACATCTCATTTCAAATGAGTCATTTGCCTATGCGTCAAACTGCGAGCGGAGATTCAATAAATGCTGACATACAAATGCTAAGTTTTGAAGGTGCGACGATTGACGTATCGGTGGTTCCTGATTCCTGGCAACCATGGGCGCACCTCTAGCGCATCAGTTACAGCGCTATCTCCAGCGCTCTCTTTGGAACCATTCTTGCCCATTAAATGGCCAGCTCCGGCCAAGCTGCCGTGGGAAGGTGCATGCGCACGCGGCGACGGAACAATTAGAAGCAGCAGGAGCTACAGCCAGAATGCATGAGTTCGAAATCTACATATGCAGGTTGCAGGAGGACATCATTCGGGTTAGCCACTCCTCAAATGCTCTTACTTGTTTCTTGCGATCTTTCCCATCTGCAACTGCAACCAGTATGCCTCACTATAAGCAGTCGCATATGCCTGGCAATAGAGCCAAAGAAGTTTAGAAAACGTGGGTTGAGGGTTACCTTAAAACCCCCGTGTTTGGCCGTTTCGATTTTGTCCGGCAGCTCCTGAAACAGCAATTGACTGCCTGTGCTGGAACATACCTTGCGCAGTCGTCACTCACAGGAGGCAGAAACAATCGACGGGGGCAGCTTACGCTTCAAGAGCGACCGATGGCAGCGAGGAGCCACAGACAGCAACTCCGGATACGGTGTCACATCAGTGTTTCAGGGGGGCAAGCTTCTTGAGAAAGTGAGCAAAAGTCTTAAATCGCTTCTCCAACGTCCACGTGGCTCAGCCCTCACACACCTATCGCTCTGATCGCAATCAGGCTTGTGTTGCTTGGGGGCTGGGGTGCTCGGCAGGTTGCAGGATACTACAGCACTTTTATACGTGCCATGATTTTGAGCGTGCAACTGCATGAGCTTCGTGCAGTGGCCATCATTGCCATCGGTCGGCTCTGTTCCGTTCAAGGGGTAGAGACCTGGAGTGGTGAAGATACCATCTACATGAACAGCATTAAGTGCGCTTGCCAAGCAAGTGGTGGTGGCTTCGTCTCCAGGCGGCAGCGAATGTCACGGTGGTTCAAGGGGAGCTCTCCCAAGGCCGAGCGGCAGCCATGAGTTCCCGAGGGCGAGATGTTCTAGAAGGCACTCCTTATGCAGCAGCAGCAATGTCTCTAGTCTTCCACCCGGCGCATCCCATGGTTCCCACGCTGCGGGCTGACGTCAGACTATTTCAGGCAGAGCTCCTCATATCAAAGACATGCCAGAATGTCTGTGTGGTCATGGATGATGCCCAGAGATGCACCCAAACCATCCACGGCAGACGATTACCTTTTTGGCACTGTGCGTACTTCCGAACCGATTGTTCGAATCCTAGAAGGATACTTTGTGATTTTGACCTTTCTTTACAGTATAATTGCCCTACAGTTGCTCCTGTGACAGAAGAACGCGATTCTCCCCCCTCCCCCGGCACACTCACACGCACACACAGACACACACGCACACACAGACGCACACACACACACACACACACACACACACACACACACACACACACACACACACACACACACACACACACACACACACCTGCGCGCGTGCGCTTCTTGCACGTGTATATGCAGCCACGAAAAGAGCATCAGAATGGTTTTCACACATACATGCATTTATCATTCACATCTGCTAGACTATGTTTGCATGCTGAGGAGGATGCTCTAGTGACAGCACAGACCCGCACACACACACATTCTCACAAGTATTATTCGAAACAGCTACTAAGTGGTAAGGGCCCCTAAGCTGTTCCTAATAGGCAGGGGAACAGGCTTGGTTTGGTGGCGGCTGCGATCTTACTCCAGCTTACCTATTCGAAGACGATGCAATTAATTTCCACACGTGTTGGAGAGACATTTGCAACAGGCATGGAGACCCTCACCTCTATGACCGATATAAGGTAGGCACATATCATGGTCGTTCGTTTGTCAATTATAGCTGTCGGCCTGTCGTATCTTTTAGACATCTTGCTGATGCCTCCCTATTGTCGAGTGCGATTGCAGGCAGTGTACCATTGCTCTTTTTGTTCTTTCAAGCAAGCATATCTGCATCCGCTGGTAGCTTACTTAATAAAAGGTAATGAATGTAAGGAAAGCGAAGCGGGTCCAAAAGAGACTTTTTGTTCAGCCATTTCTAAGCAACAATTCCGCAGAAGTGGAGAGGTTTGTCTCATGCAGGCGTGGTGCGATCAGTACTTCTATCTGCCGGCACGAAAAGAGCACCGTGGCATAGGAGGAATATTTTTCGATGATCTTGCAGTTGACGATCCTTCCCTGGATGCCCCTCAGGTTTTTATTTAATGCACATGTGCCTTACCTTTGCTGAACGGACGGAAAAAACTGTGGCGCGTCTCACTTACGTCTGCAGAGTTTCACAATTGCACCGACATGCACACGGCAGTGCTTCCAGAGGCTTTTGGGAGAACACACCGTCCGTGTGTGTGTGTGTGTGTGTGTGTGTGTGTGTGTGTGTGTGTGTGTGTGTGTGTGTGTGTGTGTGTGTGTGTGT
>JAULKR010192102.1:0-17976 GCA_032356305.1 Prasiola linearis
GGGATGCGAGCGTTTTGCACGTCATCTGGCGAGACGCTTTCGGCGGCATGGCGAAGGTATTCGACCGCCAGGAGCGGAAGGCCGAGGAGTTCGCGGCATTGTGCGATGTTGCGCACAGTCTGGTGAAGCGCAGCCTTGGGCTTGCACTTCTGGTTGTGTTGGAATTTCATGTTTCTCTCTTCGGGTTAACCCGGAGAGCAGAGGCTCATCATCACGCGCACGTATCCCGTGGCGTGAAAACGCAAAAATTGCTTGATTATCGGAGGGAGCGTCACTAAATTCAATGCTGTCAGACGTTGAATTTAGATCAGCATCCCCCCTCGGTGAGCGTCCGCTTTCCGGGGGGTTCTTTTTTTAGGCTACGTCTTTCCTTTCATCGTCATCATTGGATTCCCCTCCAGCAACGCCGAAGGCTGAGTTGTCATCAGGCAGGATGAAGGTCGATAGAGGTACGGAGAGACTGATCGCGATCCGCGCAAGCGTTTCGATCCCGATATTCCTCATACCCCTCTCATACTTGAAAAGAGAGGCCTCCGTGACTCCTATGCGTTCTCCAAAGACCACGCGAGACTGCTTCCCGCGTAACTCTTTGAGTTTACTGCCCACATAGAGACTCGCTCTTTTTTCTGAACCTGGCGAATGCTCCATGTGGCACACAATCTTGACAGAGGGTCAAAATTGCAAGCGAAATGTTAAAGGTTGTGCAAATTTAAGCTGTACTCGGTCGACTTTAACCTTTGGAGGTGTCGTCAGCGGAGGCAGATGGAAATGTTGAAGCCGTGAAGGCAACATCCCTGCTCTTATCGTCATATTGAGCGATATCGGCGGTATTAACGACAACCAGCCGCTGCCCCGCGGCGATGTGCGCGTAGTCCGAACCGCGCCAAACGATCCGCCCTTCGATGCGCTCACCGTCTCTCGCCGAAACAGCATACCGCTCGTCCGGGTCGAGACTGGCCTTGCCGAGCATTCCACGTACCTTGATGAGGGCATCCCGGCGATCGGGGTCGACAGCATCCCGGATGACATGACGCATGGCATCGGAGGACGGATCGTCCGTTACTTCGATGGAAGCCGCGATTATCCGTTCGCGGGTAATTCCGGGAAAATCGACATCGTGGCCGACTTCACGGCCTAGTTCCTCGATAAAGGCCCGCTGAGTGCGTCCGTTCCCTTCGCGAAACGGATGAATGTAGTTGAGATCGCCGAGCGTGTTCCCAGCTTTCTCGATGAAAGCTTCGCGTGATCCAGTCCGCAGCGCAACACGATCCGCGATGTGCCTGAAAGCTTCGGCGAGGCCCGGGTCGATGCGCGAAGCATGGAGAAATATGCTGTCGCCTTTCGACAGGATACCAACCGGATCGAGCCGTTCGCCGCCAACGAGCGGCCTCTCGTCCCGCATAAAACCGGCCCACTCATAGATCCGGCCGAAGATCTGACGGTGGATGGCCTTGAGATGCGCGCGGTCGAAAGTGCGCTCAGGTCCATATCCAGCATCGATCCGGTCAAGGCCGATTGAAGCCGCACGACGCTCTGCGAGATCGAGCGCTGCTGGCTCCTTTAGACCGAGCTTGTTTCTGAGAAGCTGTAGCGATTTGTCCTTTTCGGATAGGCCGAATTGATTCACACTTTGTTCGGATTGAGAGCGAAGTGAGGATTTGTCATGTACAGCAGCGATTTGACGGATTGTGAGTGGGATCGGCTAAGGCCTCATATCGAGGTTCATGGTCGCTCCGGCCCGAAATCCGATGTTGATTTGCGTCGGGTCGTGAACGGCGTTTTCTACCGTCTGCGTACGGGCTGTCAGTGGCGGCTCTTGCCGAAAGAGTACGGCGACTGGCGTGTCGTCTCGGCCTACTGGTATCGCTGGAGCTGCAACGGGACGTGGGAACGCGCCAATACCGAGTTGCGTGAAGCAGCGCGGTCAGCGGTGGGAAAGAAGCCCCGCCCATCAGTCGCCGCTGCGCGGGGCCAAATCCTCGACAGTCAATCGGTCAAGACCGCCTCAAAAGGGGGATGCGCGGTTATGATGGGGGCAAGAAAGTAAAGGGTCGCAAGCGGCATATCGCCGTCGATACACTCGGTTTCCTTCTCTGTGTCGTCGTTCATGCCGCCAGCATTTCCGACAGCCGTGGTGCCCGCACCCTGATGCTGCGGATGCACCGTCAGTTCCCCGGATTGGTCAAGATCTTCGTTGACGGTGGATACAAGAAGGGGTGCATCACATGGGCGGCAACCATGCTCGGCTGGACACTGGAAGTCGTCAAACGCATCGGAGACGGTTTCCATATCCTCCCCAAACGATGGATCGTCGAGAGAACATTCGCATGGATCGCCAATTACCGACTCCACGCCAAGGATTACCACCATAATCCCAGACACGCAGAAGCCGCGCTCTACGCAACATCAACGAGAATCCTGCTTCAAAGACTCGCTAAAATGTAAATCGCTACAGCTTCTGAGAACGCCAGTATCGGGATCGAGATAGGAATCACTCATTCAGCGGCGTGAAGAACGGTTTCCTGTTCCATCTTGCAAAGGGCCGCTTCGACCATTGCGTCCTTCTCATCCATCGTGATCTCGCCGTTGATCCAGAGTTCGGCGGCACGAGTGCTAACCTCATCGCGTTCCTGGCCTTCAAGCCGGAGCGAATGATCGGTGCGCTCGACGATAGCCTTCCGTCGAGCCCTCTCGGCTTCAGTAATCGGTTCAGGTCGCCGCTGAAGCGGCTGGTTTCCATCTGCCATCTTCCACCTCCTTACTATCTGCAAACAATATAGCATAATGACGAACGTTTCGTCGATTTTGCTTTGCACGTGGTAGCCCAGTCGTCAGGTTTTCATCCGACTCATGAAACGTCTCGATGTCCGTCGGATCGGCTAGAGCGTTTTGCGTGATAAGATGCTTCGAACCGCTACTAGCACCCCACGAATTTTGGTACTCTCATCGCGACCGGCCCTACAGGGAATCGCGGACGGCTTCGCGACGCGCCGCGATCTGTTTGCGGCATGCGTCGGCCCTAGGCGATAGCGTCTCCCCACTCCAGTCGAGATCGACGAGGAGCTGGTCGTAGAAGGTGATACGACGGTCCATGGCATATTCGCCATCGATGTCGTCCAGAACGGCGTTGATCAGATCGTCCAGATGACCCTCTTCCTCCGCGCTGTGCAGGCTGGCGATCCATGAGTCGCGCTTCTCTTCGAAGTCGAAGAAACGGAGCGGACCGTAAAGCAGGACGGGGTCGTCGCCGTAATGGGATCGCAGGTGCATGTCCACGAAACTGTCATGGTCGATACCCCGGCGGTTCTCGACTTCTACGCCGGTTTCCTCCCCGGTCAGCGTTGCAGGGAAGAGAAGAGAGAGGACCGGGTCGTCCTTCCAGCCCGGATACCGCTTGTCCTCCGACGCCCCACCGTCCGCGACTAGGCGGCCCAAAGCATCCATCCGCTTCCAAGTCGCCGGATCGAACAACCGTATCGCCTCTACCGCGATCAGGTCGTGCGGATCAAGATTCAGGAACATCCGGGTCAGAATGGCGATCTTCACGGCATTCGACAGCCGCACCACTGCTCGCGGAGTCGTCAGGTGCTTGTGCAAGATACGCTTACGGAGCACCGACCAGCGGGGTTCCCCATGGTAGTTCGGCAATTTTGCCGGAAACTCGACCTCGGGAAAGTGGGCTGCGAAAATCCCCCACGCTTCCTTCTCGAATTCGTCGACCAGCAGGCGGGGGGGCGGAACCGGAAGGGTGACGGAAAACTGTATGATTTTCTGGAGGAACCGGGCCGCCTCGGCTCGCCGGGCATCCGGGCAGGCTTCGCCCGGGCGCAGGCTCGACCCCAAGGTCTCTATCACCTGTTCGTAATCGAATAGCAGAAGGAACGTGACCCGATTGAGATCCCGCGCCCACCAAAGTGCCGAGAACAGCATCGCGAGGCGCTGGGGGGGCAGGCGGTCAATATCGTCGACGATTACGACAATATTGCGCTCCGATTTCATGACGTTCTCAATCGTGGTCTCCGAGGCGGCTCGCTCGCCAGCGGTCGACCCGAGCCGCGCCGCGCCAGGCATCGATCCCGGATCGCCGGTCGCCGCCGCGCCCGCCACAGCACCGAGCGGGATCTTGGTGCGCATGACCATCCGGCGAATCCGATTGCTCAAGCCCGCAACCGGACTGCCAGTCGTGGCGGCGTTTTGGATGATCGACAGAAGCTGATGGACGAGATCGTCTTCCGCCCCGTCTTGCCACGGGCTGAACAGGGTGAAGTGCATGTCTGTCTTGCCGATCTTACCCACGATCCCGCGCAGTGCCTCCGCCGATATTCGCCGGGGGCGGATCGCGGTCAAGATGTCCTGCCGGATATCCTTTTCCCCGCTAGCCCTGAACTCCCGGTGCAGGGCGGTGCAGAGGTTCGTAAGAGAGGTTTTTCCGCTGCCCCACGCGCCATCGACTGCAATCATCTGGCCTTTGAAGGGGGCAAGAGAAGACAGCGTTTGCAGAAGGTGAAATGCCGTCTGCGGCAGCGCATATCTCGCAGTCCGAATGGCATCGAGAACATCCTTATCTGAGACGTTCTCGAAGAGTGGTCGATCGTCCCCAAAGAGCGGTCGTTCATCTTGCATCATGTAGATATTCTAACCTAAGGTATGGTTAATGACAATTTCCATACTCATCGTGTTCAAGCCGGGTGCGTCTTCAAAGCCAAATATCCTCCGCGAACTCGACGAGAGCGCGGCCAGTTTTGGCATTCGAATTGAGTGTATCAATGCCGATGACTGCCCTCCTTCATTGTTCGCGCGGTTGTACGGTCCCCATTACGGCGCGTTAATCTACCGCAAGGCGTATGGTCCCGTCGGCGGAGACGACCAGATCACCGATCTCGACCGGTATGCTCAAGTGCCAGACCGGGTCGAACTGCCCAAGGTGGCGATCCGAGATGCAGACGAATCTGCTGATCCCTGCCATGTCTGCAATCTGTCACGCCTCCAAAATCTCTGGAATGCTAGGACGAACAAGCTGGTCGGCCGCGTTGCAGAGGAGATACGGGGCCGGGGCATCGCGCCGAACAGAGCGGCGGCAATCAACACCTTGTCGGCCGCCGCGCGGGTTGGCTGGTCGACGCCGGACGGAACACGCGAGGATGGCTGGGTCGCGCCAGATGGATGCGATTTCGCCGATATTATTCGAGACAAGCCCGAAGGCCTGAAGGGGGGGGCATTGAAGCGAGTGGTCTCGGAATGGATTGACCGTCAGCCCGCCCTTGCCGCGGCGTCCCTGCCTGATGCGGCCGCGTTCCTGCTCGCAGCCTCCGCCGAGGACGAGAGTGCAAAAGGCGATTGCGACGATGCGCTCCGGTTCGTCCTCAATTCGGAATCGGGGGCGAGGGGCGCTGAGGTAAAGACGCAGGCCTTGGGAAGCCGTGCGCTCGGATGGGCGCTACGGCGGCGGGATTATGAACTGGAGGGTGAGGCCGGTGCCATTGCGTCGACGGTGACGCGACCGGGTCGAACCGTGCTTCTGGTCGAGAAGGAACTCGGTGCCGACGGGTTGCAGCAATTCCTAACCGCCGCGATCTTTCCCGTGCCGCGATTGAAGGCGCTATCCGTGCCGGCCCCGCGCGATCCGTCCGAGGATCAGTACGGGGAACTGAGCGAACCTACCGAACCGTCTGCCGCGTCACTGGCGGGATTGCATGCGGTCGAGGTGCGCTCCGCGAGTCAACTTTCGAATATTCTGTCGCGGGCAACGGGCGAGGGCGTCCTGCTCGCGCGCTCGAACACCGTCGAGGCAGACGAGCTAGATCCGCAGATCACCGTGGTCACGGTGACGCGGAAACGGTCGGAAAACGTTTTTCGGAAACTATCCCACGTGCAGGAACGCATCGACGATTTCATCGGCATAAAAGGCATCGGAGCCTGACATGGACGCCAAACCCTTGGACCAACGTAACAACCCCGTTTGGGGATTTCTCGATCCCATCGATGATCCGAAGGAGGTGCGACAATACGCCTTCGTTTTGGAAGAAGGTGATCCAGAGCGCGAGCGCCTGATCACCGCGATCAATGTGGCGATCTTTCTGCAGCGTCCGCTTCTCCTGACAGGGCCGGCCGGTTGCGGAAAATCGGCGGTTGCGCAGGGAGTGGCTGCTGAACTGGGATGGCGCATTCGCAAGCATACGGTGACATCGCGCACCGAGGCGGCGGATCTGCGGGCATCGTTCGATGCCGTGCGACGCTTGAACGATGCGATGGTGGGGCAAGCCGCCGCGAGCCGGCAGGCCGCCCTCGTGGAAGGGTCGGAAGGGAGGGATGCGCAGGCCGAGACGCGCGCCCTGCATCTGGAACGCTATATCCGGCCCGGCGATCTATGGTGGGCCTTCGACCCCAACGATGCCGCCGCCTTTCAGCAGGAGAAGAACGACGATGTCCCTGTCGCGACGCCGGGCCGCGTTCTTCTGGTGGACGAGATCGACAAGGGAGAGATGTCATTTACCGACGACCTGTTGGACGTGTTCGAGGGCGAGGGATCCTTGCGGATCGACATGATCGATCGGACGGTGAAATTGAAGGGGACGAACGATCTGCTGATCGTGCTAACATCCAACGGCAACCGCGATTTCTCGCCCGCCTTCCTACGCCGGTGCGTGCAATGCTCAATGAGCTATCCGCGTCTCGACCAAGCACGCCGGATCGGGCGCGTGCATATTGATGCACAGTCGTCGGCAGGTGCCGACCTGTCAGATGACCGTCTCGATCAGATCGCCCGCCTCGTCGCGTGCGACGAGACCGGTCGCGCCTCACCGGAGGATCTATTCGTGCATACCTCCCGCTTCATCAGCTTGATTGAGGCGGTGCGCCGCGCGGACCTCGCCGATGCCGGAGATGACCATTGGAACGATGCGCTCGAAACGCTGCGTTCCATGGAGAGGCATGATGGAGGGACCTGATTCGCCCGGCAGGAGCGTTTTCGACATGTTGCAGGGTCTGGGTCTGTCCCTGCCGGATCAGGTGCGCATAGCACACGGTCTGCTGGGGTCTGAATGGATCCGCGACGATATCGTGCCGCCGAAGATAAGACAGCCTTCGAAAAAGGACGAGGAAAAGGAGCCGTGCATAGAGCGCCCTCGTCCTAGAAATGACAAGTTCAGGCCACGGGACTCGGTTCGCAACGTCAAGGATCTTTCCGGCGCGTTTGGGGATCTCGTGACATCGGAAGGCCTGACCAAAGGAGAACGCGTCTTCCCCGACGAGCCGATCGAATCCTTTCTCGCCCCAGTCCTGAAGCATCGGAACCGGGATCCGAAGACACGATGGCAGCGCGGTCATACCTCCCACAGCCGCCCGGTCCATTTTCCGCTTATGGCCGACCATCGTTTCCGCACGTTCGTCGCCACGCTCGCCTGCAGCATGCGGCCCACGGACAAGATCGATCTGCAGCGGGTGGTGCCGTTGATCGCCAAGCTGTGCCCGCCCCGTACCCTGCCCCGGACGTGCCGCCCGGGGCTGCGCGGCGCGCTGGTCGTCTACCGCGACGACGGCGTCGGGATGCTGCCCTTTCGTAGGGACATGGACGATTTTGTTGATCGGGCGCGCCGCTCCCTCGGTCATCGCTCGGTCATCGAAGCGCGCATCCTAGACGATGGAACCTTTCGTGTTGGCGAAGAGCATGCCGACGGGACCAAGTTGCCGGACGCGGCGCGCGCCGGAACGGCGATCTTCCTGACTGATCTGCATGGCTTGGCTCAGAGGTCGAGCTATCCTCGGCCATCCCGGCGCGACTGGGCGCGGATCGTGGAGGATGCGCGGCGCAAGAAGGTCCGTCTGTTCGCGCTTGTGCCGGGATCGCCCCCATCGAAGATGCGCAAGGGTAGGAACGGGCATTACGCGACGGCGATTCGATCCCAAGTACCCAGCCCTGCCTTTCCCTCCGTTTTCCGTGGACAGCGGTCGCCGATCCGGGTGCTGCCTTGGCATGACGAGGGAAGTGATCGCGTCTACCGCTACGCCTTCGGATACGCCGAGCCGGATTTCGTACCCCTGTGCAGCGACAGCGAGCGGGATCCTTTGCCCAGAAACAAGCCCGCGGGGTTGCTCCTGCGCCTAATGGCGATGGCCGCGGACCTAGATAGCGTGACGCTTCGTACCCTGCGCCTCGTCCTGTCCAATCCCGCGCAGCTGCGCATGGCCTATCGCGAGGAATTGCCGATTGCGGACAGGACGCAGGTGCTGCAACCGCTGTTTCCCCATACCGGTCCCTTTCACGAGCATGCGGTCTGGGCCACGCGCCACTTCGCGATGCGCAGCATTCCGGCGACGTTCGTTCCGTCGATCGAGAGGGTGCGTCAGGAGGGAGCGCCCGGGACGATAAGCCAATCGACCTGGACGGATATCCTGCGCTTTGCCAATGCGGTCCTAGAATGCAGCCGGGCGGGGCGGGCGCTTCCCGCGATGCTGGGCGACCGGCGAAACTGGACGATCCATTACGATCCCGATCCGGACCCCCAAGGCGAGAAACGCGCGCTCTATGAAGCGTCGATCGACGATGCCGCCGACCGGTACGGGGCCGATTGGCAAGGCTTCGACTTGGCGGCCCCGGAGCGCGATACGTATGCCGGACCGACGAAGGCCGCGTCCGGCGAGGGACAGAAGCTGTCCATCCTCGTGCGGCCGAACCGGGAGATCGTCATCGACCGGGATCTGTCGGAGGCGACCTACAGCATCTCCTTGAGAGCCGGGATGGACATGACGCTGTCCTCGCTGGAATTGTGGCGGCAGGAGCAGGGCGATGCGCCCGGGCCGATCGATACGCGGCGGTTGTGGCCGCTGCCAGTGCACCGATCTACCGCAAACGCGCAAACGCTCGTATTGCGATTGAGAGCGCCGGGCGTCGACCAAACGATGACGGTCGCGCTGTCCTTGAACGCCACGCGCGCGAAGGCCACACCCTTGTTCACGATACGTTCTTCTTCCAATATCGCGGACGGATCGCTGCGGTTCGAGGGCAAGCGCCTGGTCGTCGGCGAACGCAGCTACGACCCCATCGGGCTGTCGGAGAAGGGGGTGGTGGCGACGCCGGTGACGTTCGAGACGCCGGACAGTGCGACGCTGATCCCGACCACGGGACCGGCGGGCATGGCCCGGCTTGGCAACGACGGCCTTCTGGTACAACGCCGCCTCGACCGTGCGGAGGCGAGCGCGGTGACCTTGCCCCATGCCGACGAGCATCACTATAACGCCAGTGGCGCGGCATCGGGATCGAATGCGGTATACGCGACGATGGACCGGACCTGGACGCTGCGAGGGAAGGGCGACGATGTCGAAGTCGACATGTGGCAGCCGAGCTCCGATCATGCCGACCGGTCTCGTATCCCGCGCCTCGCTACCGCCCGGACTGCCACCCTGGTCGGGCACAATGCGGGGATCTCCGAGGGCCGGACGGTCGACGTGCAGCGCCTGTCGACTGGTCCCGACGGTCCCGCGATTCTGACCGTCCGGCTCGAAGGCGATGCGGACGAGCTAGCCCTGAGCGATACCGGTCTGGTGGCGCTGCGCGACGCTAGCTCTATCGCCGTATTCCAGCCACTCGAAACGCTAGTGGAGCCGCCGCACGACACGCTTTCGGAGACGATGTCGAAGGCAGCGCGCGAGGATGCCGGTCTGCCGAAAGCCACCCTGCAGCACCGATCATCCTTTTCGCGCCGCTGGACCACCGTTGGGGAGCTTGGACGAGAGGAGTTGCTGGCCTCGCTCCGTGACACGACATATTTCAATGTCAGACGATACCACAATATCTGCCGCAAGGATAATCAAACCTCCATCACCGTCGATGACATCGCCGATACGCTCGATATATCCGGTCCGACCGCAAATCTGATCCACGCCATTGTAGAAAACGATCCAGACGTCGTGCGGGGGGCGATACGGGCAGGCGCGAAGATCGATTTTCAGGCGGAGGGGCTGGTCCGATCTCCCCTGCATCTCGCCAGCAATCAAGAACGTGGCATTGATATCCTGCGTCCGCTGCTGGAGGCGGGGGCCGATCCGAATGTAAAGGATGCCTATGGCCGGACACCCTTATTAAGTGCGTCCTTCGCGGAGGACGGCGGGGCCATGGTGTCGCTCCTGCTCGACCACGGCGCGGACCCGAGCCTTACCGCCGAGGACGACGATGGCGTGCGCATTGGCCCTCTGGCCATGGCCCTGTATCCTTGGGAGGAAGAAGACGGCGGACCGTTTCCCGTCCCGCTGATCGAAAGGCAGTTGGATGCCGGGGCGGACCCTTTGGCCTTCGCGAACTCGGCGCAGCGATCGGCCCTAATGCATGCGGCGGCCCGGGGCGATATGCCGCTTTTCGAACGGATTCTTGCAGTGTATGAGGAGGTTGATCACATGTCGGAAGACGGTTGGTCTGCTTTGACCATGGCATGCTCGAGCGAAAACCTGGCTATCGTCGAACGGCTGATTGCCGTCAAAGCGGATGTCGATCTGGCTCATCAGAGAGGCTGGGCGGCACTTGCGATTGCGTGCGTTAAGCTATGTCCCGAAATCGTCGAAATCCTGCTGGAGGCGGGAGCCAGCCCGGTCAATCCCAACAATTCCGATGACGCGATCGCCCAGATCGGGGCCGGTTCCTCGACCGAAGACGATCCGGACCATACGGCGAAGATCCGGCGCATCGGGCGAGCCTTCGCATCCCGCGATATCGTCTTGGACACCAATCCCTTCTCGCTTCGGGTCTTGGCACAGCGCAGCGCGGAAGATGCGAGGGCGTTCCTTGACGGATATCACGCGGAGGGCCGCACCGTTCCCCTGATCAAGACAGCCATGGATGATGTGACCGCGTTATCCGGTTGGAAGACGATTGCGTCCCTGCTGAATCATCCCGCTATCGATGCGAACGCGAAAGGCCCAAGTGGCGTACGCTTGCTCCATGTCATGGCGGCGAAGGGAGACGGGACGGGGTCTCTGCCCACGGCTCTGACCGACGCGGAAAGCGGCCTTGACGTGACGGACGATGTCGGCAACACGCCCCTCCACTACGCGTACGCCTTCGACAACCAAAAAATGATCCGGGCACTGCGCGACCTCGGGGCTAATCCGCAGGCGACGCGGGCTGATGGCCTCGCGCCTTCCGAACTGGGTGAGCGGAAACCGGCCGCCGGCAAGGGCGCGTTGCCTGCGCTTTCCCGTCAGCTTCGACCGGCCTTGCGGGCGCTCTCGCCCTTATCCGAAACGCAGGTGGAAGCGATGGAGGTGGGAGACGGCGCTGTCCGGCGTGCGGGTGTCGCCGCCCGTGCGCTGATCCCTCTGGAACTTCTTCCGTCGGAACGCTGGACCCGGGTCGCCACACGGCGCGGCGCGCTACCCTATCCAGGTACGGTGATGCTGGAGGAGCAGTACTGGCAGCGCGACGATGGCGTCGTCGCCCTTTCCGCCCGCGTCCGGTCCGACGGCGAGGCCGAAGACTACGACCTGGACGGCACCTCTCCGCCGATCCACGCATTTAACGCAAAATGCCCGCCGGATTTCAAGAACGCGGAAGCAGTGCGCCGCTACCTCAAGTTCTTCTGCCATTTCGTGCATGGGGAGGAGGGTGCGTTCTTCGTGGTGGATACACCCGGCCAGCTCCGGGCGCATGACATCACCGGGGGCGAGGGTCATCTCGACAATATGACGGCGATGATGCCAGTCTATGACGAAACTGCGGAGCACTGGCGCGTTTCCGCGCTCATCCGCTACAGCAACACCCTCTTCCTCTCGGATTTCACCGTCCAGCCGAACGGCATGATCGAGATGCTAACCGACGAGCCGCTGATAGTCGATCTGGACAACCTCACCTTCGGCAGGGACGGTTCCCTGTTCTATCTAGCAAAACCGAAAGCGGATGATTGACAACAGTCGCGGCGTGACAGACTCGACCGCTTCACCCACATTACGCGGCAAAGTGGGGCCAACCGAAAGCGCCGTGATAGCCCGCCACCATTTGGAGGCAGGGTTTGGGGTGCTCGGCCTTAAAAATGGACCGCTTCGGGCCGAGTGTTGCCTATAACTGCGATGGCGTACCTTTCTTGCTTTCTGCTAACGCAGCATAGAGAGACGATTTTCCGATCTTCAGGCGAGCAGCGGCTTCACGTACGGTGAGGCCAGAGTCGATAAGGGTGCGAGCTCGGGCAATCTTTTCCATAGTCGCGGCCTTCGGACGTCCGCCTTTTCGCCCACGGGCGGCGGCGGCCTTGAGACCGGCGGCAGTTCGCTCACGGATCAAGTCGCGCTCGAACTGACCAAGTGCACCGAAGATGTGAAAGACGAGGCGCCCCGTCGGCGTAGTCGTGTCGACATTCTCCGTTAGGGATCGAAAGCCGACTCCCCTACCCTCCAGTTCGGTGACGGTTTGCAGAAGATGCGTCATCGAACGGCCGAGCCGGTCGAGTTTCCAGACGACGAGCGTATCGCCCTCGCGCAGATAGGCGAGCGCCTCGTTCAGACCGGGGCGTTCGATCTTCGCTCCCGAGACACCGTGATCCTCGTAGATGGACCGTGCGTGCGAGCGGAACGGTGTACTGTCATAAGGCTTTGCAGAAATCCTATTCGGAATTAGGGTCGCGGAGAGGTCGGAGTTCACCGCGAGCGACGGCCTCGGGAAGCGTGAAGGCGTAGCGACCGAGGAAATTGATGTGCCGGTGGGTCTGGAGCGAAACGCGGGCGAGGAGCGTCGGATCGATTGTCCGGCCCTCTGCGTTTTGCGTGTCGACGATTTTTTGCACGTAGGTTGTGTTCCAGAAAGCGATGACGTTGAGCATGAGGCCGAGCGCGCCGAGGGTCTCCTCCTGCCCCTCACGGTATCCGCTGGCGAGTTCACCTCGATTTCCGTGGCAGATGCGCCTGGCGAGCTTGTGCCGGTATTCCTGACGGTTCAGCTGTATGAGGATACGGCGGCGGCGTTCGGGATCGTCGATATAGTCGATGACGTGGACAGTCTTGACGATACGTCCCAGTTCGGAGAGCGCCCGAGCGATTGGCGTGGGGCGTTCCTTGACCTGCAGAACACGCATTACGGCATCGGCCTTGATCCGGCCGAGCTTGAGCGATCCCGCGAGACGCAGGAGGTCGGGCCAGGCGGCGGTGATCAGCCCGGTATCGATCTTGTTGCGGGAGATGGGGTTGAAGGGTCCGTAGTCGGCCTTGGGGTCGGTGCGCCAGAGCCGCGCACCACCGATATCGGCGAGGCGTGGACTGAAGCGATATCCGAGCAACCAGAACAGGCCGAAGATGACATCGGAATAGGCCGCGGTGTCGGTGATGACCTCGCTCGGATCGAAATGGGTTTCCTGTTCGAGCAACAGGCCGAGGATGACCATGCTGTCGCGGAGGGTTCCGGGGACCACGACACCGCCCAGCCCGGTCGATTGATTAGAGACCAGATTATACCAGGTGACGCCGCGCTTCCGACCGAAGTATTTTGGGTTGTAACCCGCATGGATCGGCTCGCCACGGACGACGAAGCGGACGCCATCGGCGGAGGCGACGTCGCCGGTTCCCCAGACCCGTGTGATCGGCAAAGCATCGTGGGCGGCAACGAGGCGTGCATTGGCCTCGCGCAAGGTCTCGTCACGAATGAAGTTCTGGCTGGCCCAGGACAGGCGATCGCGTCTCAGCGCCGGAATTTCCGCCCTGACCATGGGATCGAAGCCGATATTGCAACCCTCGGCGATCAGGACGGCGGCCAGGCTTGTCTCGAAATCGTCGATCCGCGCACGCTGGTCGGTGAGATGGGTGAAGGCTGCGGGAAGCCCGGTGCGGGCGAAGACCTCCAGCAGAATGTCGGGCAGATCGCCCCTCGGCAGCCGAGTGTGGATATCCCGGCGCAGCGCCACCAGTCCGGGCGGCTCTTCGAGCTTGTCGAGCCGGGACAGGACGATGCCATCGTCATCGAAGCGCAGATCCGCGTTGTCGGGCATGTTGGTGATGGCGCGCCGGTACGCGGCGTCGAGCTGTCCGGTCAGGGCTGCGATTTCCGTTTCCGCGTTCTCGGAGCGCCCGAGGGCGCGCAGGATCGCGGGACGCGCGGAGGTCCAGGCCGCGCCGTCCAGCATACCGCGAGTTGGATCGGCGAAGCGCCCGCTCTCGGCGACGAAGATGTCCCGGCGCTTGAGCGCCTTGCGGGCAGCTTCGAGCACGGCGAACACATAGGCGCGATTGTCAGCGACTGGCGCGCTGCCAAGGTGTTTGGCACCATCGTCAAAAACATGACGGCCCCAGGCCGCGCCGACGCATCTGGTCGGGGCGGTGCGCATGGAGGATCGCGCCCAGTCGGACGTGTTTGCGAGAAACACCAGCGCCTCGCAGACCGGTTCAGCGCCCGGGGCAGCGCTGAACTCCATGCGCTGCAGCACCCCCTTGAACAATTTCCTGACCCGCTTCCAGTAGGCGCAAAGCTCCTGATAATGCCGGTCGTCCGGCGGGCGGGCGAGCCGTTTGGCGCGCACGATGGCGTCCTTGACCGTCCCGGCGCCGAGTTCGGCGATCAGTTCGTCGCGGGCGCGGCGCAGCAGGGCGTCATCCTCGATGTCGATCAGAACGAAATCGCCGACCCGCGCCAGGGTCAGCGCGGCGGCGTCGAGATCGCGCAGGGTGCGCATGCGCGTGGCGGCGTAATCCTTCGCAGCCATCTTGACCGTTTCGTCGATCAACTGCTCAAAAAGGTCGAGCGCCTCGTCGAGGGCGATCCCCTCCATCGCGCCGAACAGCGCCGCAAGCATGGCCGAGCGCTGCGGGTCAGGCAGCCGCATCAGCGCAGCTGGGCGCATTTTTCTGGCGGATCGTGCCAGCCGCTCGATGACGGCGTCCGGCGCGCCGATATCTCCGGTTGGCGCAAGGTCGTGCTCCCGGATCGCATCGATCCGTTCGAGTTGTCGGGTAAATTCGCTCTGCTTGAGCCGCCGCGGCCCCCGGCGCAGGTCTTCGATCAGGGACGATCTACCATCGGACCCGAGAAGTCCTACGAGACGGACGCTCTGTTCGGCGCTGAAGGCTTGCGCCATCCGGGTCCATCGCCGCTCCCGGACCCGTGCGCGGATGCGGGCGCAGAGCCGCTCCAGCGTGCTGACGCCGGGAAGCAGCACCCGCTCGGCCATGAGCCACGTCACAGCGCGGTCCATCAGCAGACCCGGGCGCTCGTCCCCCGCCTGGCACAGGGCGTAGAGCCAGCGCGTCAGGCGGAACCGCTCGAATGGCGCATCGCCAAAATCGCGGAAGTCGTAGCGGTCCTTGATCAGCGCGACATGGCGCCAGCGCTGCCTACCGGTCCAGTACGTTTCCAGCGAAGACCCCGGATCACCGCCCAGCTGATCCGCCAGCGCGCCGATGACACGGGGCGGGATCGCATCGGTCTCCGAGGGAAAGGCACCGATGAGGCGGACAGCCCCAAGCTGTACGGCGAAGCCGAGCCGGTTATGGCGGCCGCGCAGGTCGGCGACAATCGCCCGGTCACGCTCATCGAGATGAAAGCACCTTGCGATGTCCTCGTCATCAACCATGTCTGGAAACCGGCCATACCGCGCGCGCTGAACATCACCCCAGAAGCGCGTCGGCATTCGCAAATCTCCGAAGTTTTGCGAGAGAAAATCGCACTACGAAAAATCAAAGACTTATCCGTCGCAAAACATATGTGCGAAAATCAGCAGTTTTGCAATAAGATTTGCGACGAACTGGAGCGTGCCGCATGAACCTCGGTTACGCGCGCGTCTCCACCGCCGATCAGGACCTTCGTTTGCAGCGGCAGAAGCTCAAGGATGCAGGGTGCGAAAAGTTCTTCGAGGAAAAAGTCTCTGGTGCGCGCAAAAAGCGACACGAGCTTACGAGGCTGCTCAGCGAACTGCGCAAGGGTGACGTTCTCATTGTTACGCGCCTCGACCGGTTAGCACGATCAACCTCGGAGCTACTGCGCATTGCTGAGGTCATTGAAGAAAAAAACGCAGGGCTTCAATCACTTGCCGAACCCTGGGCCAGCACCACCACACCTGCCGGGCGCATGGTGCTCACCGTCTTCGCCGGCATCGCTGAGTTCGAGCGGTCTCTGATCACGTCCCGCACCGAGGAAGGTCGCAGAGCGGCGCAAGCCCGCGGCGTTGCCTTCGGTCGCCCCCCGAAACTTCGCACCGATCAGCGCACCGTCGCTCGCCAGCTCATCGAAGAGGGGAAATCAGTCAGCGAGGTCGCCAGAACCTTCAACGTCCACCCGGCGACCATCTATCGCTGCATCGACGAAAATTCCGCCTTATGACAGTACACCGTTCCGCTCGCACGCACGGTCCTTATTCATTGTCGTTTCTCCAAGATCGACCAAGGAGACGGCAGAGCTTGTCACATCCACTCTCGTTAAAAGGGAGGGGTTTTGATAACAATTACATATAGTTGCAATCTCAGCGTGTTACGGTAAGTTTTCGTCTCGTGAGAGACGTGTAAGCCGCACTCTTCTTGGCTCATAGGGATGGCATCAAAACCCCTCCCTTTTGATAGGGAAGTGGTTTTCGTGAGGGCAGGATACAAGCCATTGAAAAAATAAGATAAAATTTTGCGTTGCCACTATCAAAAGGGTATGTCAAAATTATAGCCATGAAAATTGGCTATGCCCGCGTATCAACAGACGAACAAAATCTAGATCTTCAGCGCCACGCTTTGGAGCGGGCGGGATGTGATCGCATCATTGAGGAGCATGGCGTATCTGCCATGGCGAAGAAGCGCCCAGCCTTTGAGGAGGCGCTAGCAGCGCTCAATGAGGGCGACACGTTCGTGATCTGGAAGATGGACAGGGCGTTTCGCTCATTGCGTAATGCCCTCGATCTACTAGAGGAGCTAGAAAGCCGAGGGATTGAGTTTGTATCGCTCACAGAGGCCATCGACACCACCACGCCTATGGGCAAGGCCATGTATCAGATGCGAGGGGTGTTCTCGGAGCTTGAGCGTTCGCTGATCGTAGAGCGCACCAAGGCGGGCATGGACGCCGCCAAGCGCAGAGGGCAGCATGTAGGAAGGCCGCGCAAGCTGTCGCCGCAGCAGGTGGCTCACGCAACCCAGCAGGTAGAGGCAGGGACAGAGACAATCACAGGCATGGCGAAGATGTTTGGAGTCTCGCCGCTTACGCTTAGTCGGGCTTTGAAAAATATATCAAATATTGCTCGATAGGATTTTTTGCCGTTCTATGATTTCTTCATCTAAATCTGACTTAACTATATTATATATTTCAGAAACTTTGTTAGATAATTCTTTATACATTTCTTTTTTTGAAATTGCTAAAGATTGAGCGGTTTCAAATGCCAATATAAATTCACCAGAATTAAAAAATCTTTCCATATGGGAATCTCCAATTTCCTCTTTGAAATCTTTCATAATATCTTCTAATAAATTAATCATTCTATCAAAGTTTTTTTCATGCATTTTAAATATCCTATCTTGGGTTTTGAATTACACCAGAGCCACGTATTGGAAATCCAGTTCTAATTTTTCCATCTGGCTTTACAACAACATCAATTTCAACACCTTTTACGTGACCTGTTTTAACAGTATCTCCCTGTCGGTGCGGCATTCTCGTATCTGAAGTATCACCATTTTTAGCTATCTCTGAAAGAGCATCAAGTATGTCTTGATCAGTCCAATCGGGAGGAAACTCTGTTTTTCCCCGATTGCCTGTCCCTGATCTATGCCCTCCGCTAGTTCCAGACTCGTTTCCATCCAAAATGTGTTCTGCTGATTCTGGGTCAATATTGTCAGGAGTTCTAGTGATTTCAGTTTCTTCATTCAAAAATATATCAGAACCTATTCTTCCAAGAAGTGTTTTATATATAATAACACAAGTTGTATTTTTTAAGCAATCTTGGGTAGGGTATAAATGGCCATTTTGAAGTGTAATCATTCCACCAAGTACAAGTACGGTCGCACCCGTTCCGTAAGCAATAGCATAATTTGCAGTACGAATGT
>JAULKR010192213.1:7046-17957 GCA_032356305.1 Prasiola linearis
TCGAAGGGCTCGTTGTAGTTGATTAGCCCGATGCCGGGACGCGTGGTGCCGTCGACGCTGACCTCGACCCGGCTGGATGGAAATGACATGGCATACGACCCAGGAACCAATCGGCTGTATTCCCTTGGCAACGGGCCAAATGTCAACACGCTCTACATCCACAACATCGTCACCGCTACGACAACGAATAGAGCGATAACCGGTGCCATTGCTGCCTTCGGAAACCACGGGGCGGTGTATGTCGACTCTGACGGGTCTCTGTACGGCTTCAATGAGACGACAGGCTCGCTTCGCCGCATCGATGTCGCCACGGGCGCGGCGACGTGGGTTGGGTCCTTGAGCTTGAAAAATCAGAGCGACGGATTTTCCTGCGCCCTTGCGGCGCCGCCATCGTTTGAAATTTGCGGTGATGGAGTCGACAACGATGGCGACGGGGTGACCGACGAGGACGAAAGCACTCTCGGAGGCAACAACTGTATCCTGCTTCGAGACAGCGATGGCGATGGTGTCGCGAATGTCTTTGACCTCGATGACGATAACGACGGGATTCCCGATAGCTTCGAGCGCGGGGATGTCGATCGGGATGGTTCACCTGGACGATTGGATCTGGATAGCGACGGCGATGCTTGTTTGGATTTGGACGAAGCCGGTCATGACGCTATCGATGCTAATGGCGACGGTGTCATCGACGGGGCTCCCGCCGACTTTGGACAAAACGGTCTCTTTGACGGACTCGAGTCTGCAGTGGACTCGGCGAGCCTCGATTACGACTCGGATGCCATGGGTGGAGACATGCCCAGCGAGAATGCGTCAGTCGCTGACGCAGCCTGCGCTGAGGGGCCCGCCGAAATTTGTGACGATGAAATCGACAACGATGGTGATTCCGACGTGGATTGTGACGACACCGACTGCAGCGATGTATTGAGCTGCACGCCTGAGGTGTGTAACGACGCGCAGGACAACAACGGAAATGGCGACGTGGATTGCGACGACGCCGACTGCTCAAACGACGTGGACTGCGGCGGCGAGGACTGCGGCGATGGCGTCGACAACAACGATAACGGCGACGTGGACTGCGACGACGCCGGTTGCGCCATGGACGCGGCCTGCTTTGAGAGCCGATGCAACGACGGACTTGATAACGACGACGACCTGGACATCGACTGCGACGACGCGGACTGCGCGACGGATGCCGAATGCATCGCTAGCGGCAGAGAACTCTGTACCGATGAAATTGACAACGACGAAGACGGAGACATCGACTGCGACGACAGCGATTGCGCCATCCACCGCTCCTGCGTCGCTGAAGGAAGCGGCGTCAGTCTCAGCGGTGGTGGGTGTTCGCAGGCTGGCGGCCCGGCTGGCGGACGACTCGCGCTCGTTGGACTGCTGTTGTTGGCGCTGGGTCTATCTCGCCGACGGCTCTGGCTTTAAACCCTGCTTCGAAAACGCCCCAACGCCTGCGTAGCGGGCGTTGCTTCCCAGGCCCTCTGCGATACGCAAGAGCTGGTTGTATTTGGCGATGCGGTCCGATCGAGATGCGGAGCCGGTCTTGATCTGGCCTGCGTTTGTCGCCACAGCAAGGTCGGCGATGAAGGCGTCTTCGGTTTCGCCAGAACGATGGGAGATGACGGCGGTGTAATGAGCGTCTTGGGCGCGTCGCACCGCTTCCATGGTTTCTGTGAGAGTTCCGATCTGATTGACTTTGATGAGAATCGAGTTGGCGATGGACTCGTCGATGCCCCGATTAAGTCTCTGAGTGTTAGTGACGAAGAGATCGTCGCCGACAAGCTGCACTTTTGAACCGATTTTCTTAGTCAACGTGGACCATCCCTCCCAGTCATCTTCGGCCAAACCGTCTTCAATCGAGACAATAGGGTAGGCGTCGACCCAGTCGGCGTACAGTTCGGTCATGTCCTCTGCACTCTTATCGACGCCTTCGTATCGGTAATGCTTAGTCGTGCTGTCATAGAATTCCGAGGCGGCCACGTCGAGCGCAAGAAAGACGTCTCGGCCGGCTTGATAGCCCGCTTTTGATATCGCTTCGACGATCAGGTCAAGAGTCACCTTGGCAGAGTCGAGAGAGGGCGCAAAGCCGCCTTCGTCGCCGACGTTGGTCGACTTGCTCTTACTCGTGAGTAGCTTTTTGAGCTGATGAAAAACTTCGACTCCAGCGCGCAAGGATTCGCTGAAGGTGTCGAGGCCTGCTGGAACAATCATAAATTCTTGTATATCGAGACTGTTGTCGGCGTGAGCGCCCCCATTGATGATATTCATCATGGGGACGGGCATGGTCAGCGCGCTCTCGCCGCCGAGATAGCGATAGAGCGGTAGCTTGGCGCTCAAAGCAGCTGCGCGAGCGCAAGCCATGGACACGGCAAGGATCGCGTTGGCGCCGAGCTTTGATTTGTTGTCGCTGCCATCGAGCTTAAGCATTGTGCGATCGATGAGTTCTTGATTTGCGGCGTCAAGCCCCACCACAGACTTCGAAATAGAAGTCTTTACGTTTGCGACCGCCTTGGAGACACCCTTGCCCAAATAGCGATTCGGATCTTGGTCTCTTAACTCGACAGCCTCGTGAACTCCGGTCGAAGCTCCCGACGGAACCATCGCCCGACCTAGGGAACCGTCTTTGAGGGTCACTTCAGCTTCAAGAGTCGGGTTCCCACGAGAATCGAGGATCTCGCGAGCGTGAACAGCAGCAATATCAGTCATGGTTGTGCTCCTAAAAGGGCTTTAGGCTAGCATGGTCGCAACTTAAGGAAAGTGATTCAACGTGCCTCAAGCTCACACTCATAAAATTCGTGTCATATTTGGCGATACCGATCAGCTCGGCGTTGTCTACTACGCTAACTACCTTCGCTATTTTGAGGCTGCTCGAGCCTCGTATTTGCGCGCCCTGGGCAAAAGCAATCGAGTCCTCGAAGCCTGGGGAGTCGCTCTGCCGGTGGCCGAGTGTCAATGCCGCTACATACGCCCCGCGCGCTACGAGGACGAACTTTGCATCAACCTGTCTGTGGGACGACTGGGAGGCGCCTCGATACGCTTTGACTATAAAATCCAGCGCGAAGAAACCCTGATTGCGACCGGCCACACGCTACACGCGTCTGTTAATCCGAAAACGCTTAAACCGACACGACTCAGCAATGACTTCCGCGCATTGATCGAAAGGGACATGAGGACGTAGACTGTTTCGCAAGAGAGGTGTGTTCATCTGCACCGCTTCCCTTACTGCCCGAACGTCCCACTCAAAAAGGTAAAACCAATGGACCGAAATCTCGCACTAGAATTTGTTCGCGTCACCGAAGCTGCGGCGCTCGCTTCGGCGAGACAGATGGGACGAGGGGATGGCGAGTACGCGGACCAAGTGGCCGTCGAGGCCATGCGCAAGGCTTTCGACCGTATGGATATTCGAGGCACCGTTGTCATCGGCGAAGGCGAGCGCGACGAAGCACCCATGCTCTACATCGGTGAGCATGTAGGAGCCGGGTGGCCGGATGACGAAAAATCACCGCGTGTGGATATCGCTGTCGATCCCTTAGAGGGCACAAATCTGTGCTCCACCGGTGCGCCCGACGCGATCGCCGTGATCGCCATGGCTCACGACGGACAGTTCTTAAACGCGCCGGATACCTACATGGAAAAAATTGCTGTGGGCCCAGAGAGTCGGGGCAAAATAGACTTGCGCGAGAGCTGGACATGGAATCTGCAAAACGTCGCCAAGGCGAAAGGCAAGGACATCAAGGACTTGACCTGCTGCATTCTGGAGCGGGAGCGCCATGTCGACTTGATCGGCGAAGTGCGCCAGACCGGCGCTCGCATCCGACTCATCGGCGACGGCGACGTGTCGGCGGCCATCATGACAGCCAAGGAAGACAGCGGCGTCGACGTGCTCTTTGGCAGCGGCGGCGCTCCCGAGGGGGTGATTGCCGCCGCCGCGCTCCGCTGCGTGGGTGGCGAGATGCAGGGACGCCTCAAGTTTCGACACGATGAAGAGCGCGAGCGCGCCAAAAAAATGGGCATCACGGATGCAGACCGCATCTACGCCATTGATGAGCTCGCAACGGGCAACGTGATGTTCGCCGCGACTGGGGTGACCCAGGGGTCACTGCTCGACGGCGTCAATTTCTTCGGCGGTGGAGCGACCACCGAGTCTTTGGTGATGCGCTCAGAGAGCGGCACCGTCCGGGTCATTTCCTCGACCCATCACTTTGCCCAAAAGCCCGCTTACACCTGGAATACCGGTCTCAAAAACTAGGTTCGCGGCCGTCAATTTCCTTGAGCGCGCGTGATTTCTCGCTCGGAAGCTAAGTTTTGAGTTGATTCGGCGCGCCAATAGGAACTACCTTCCGCCCACGAAGACTGTTTCGACCGTTTCGAAGCGGCAATTTTTAGTGGAGCTTATTTAAGGAGCATGCGTATGAGAAGGTTAGCCCTAGCGGCATTTTTTATTTCAAGTCTAGGCAGTTTTGCCTGTGGTGGTGAAGACGATGGTGGCGCGCCGATTACTGTCCGCGACGGCGGAACCGACGCTAGCCTTCCTGGCTCCGCGACGTGCAATCCTTTGACAAACGCAGGATGTAGCGATGGCGAAAAATGCGGGTCCAAGTTCGAGGGACAAAACGGCGAGGACGTCGCAATCTTCCGAACAACTTGCGTCCCGGTCGGTGCGGTTGAAGCCGGCGGCGCGTGTACGCGAGACGACGATGGTAATGACGATTGCGCAGCTGGCGGCGCTTGCTTTGCCGGACAGTGCTTTACGGTCTGCAATTCTGAGGGCAATGAAGGTTGCGGCCAGGACGACGGCTGCACCCAGTACAGCAACGTGTTTACTGAAGCCAGCGTAGACGGCTACGGCGTTTGCGAGGCGGCTTGCGACCCTGTCACAAGCAAGATCTACAGCAATGGTGAGCCCAGCGATGAGTCCTGCCCTGAAGCAAGCCCGCGCTGCATCTGGGACTTCCGAGATCCGGGCGACAGGCGCGGTACTTGCGTCGCGGAGATCGAGACACCCGAGCTGTACACCCAAGACAAGACTTGTTTGACCGCTCCGGGCGGTAACAGCTGCTACCTAGACGGCTGCTCCACGGGTTTTACTCCTCTTCCCTATGCGGAAAATCCTTTCTCGGGAAATCCTGCCGACGCGAACTGGTGCCTCGGAATGTGTCGACCCGTCGACACTTTTGCTGGCGCGACTCCTTCGCAGCCTGCAGGTGACCCAAGCGCACCAGACTGCCTTCGCAACGATGTTGTTTCTGGATTGAACGGACCTTACTCCTGCCGCTACGTGAACTACTTCGGCGAAGATTTCCTCGCACCAAACGAAATCGGCACATGCATTCCGACGGGGCTCTCCGACCTTGGAGACTGCGAAGGCTGGGATTTTGATGCGTTTGTTGAGGCTTTAAACGAAGACGGTACCAACGACGACGAGTTCTACTGCAGCGTCGACGGAACTGAGACCGGCGAGAGAGACAGTAACAAGTGTCCAGCAGGCTGCATCAGCCTCGAGACGCTGAACGCCGCTTTCCCTGACCCAGCAATGGCGCTCCGCGCAAAGAAGATCGTTGGTTTGACACCGGAGCAACTCAAGACTCCAGACCTCTCCTCACAGCTGAGCGCAGAGCAACTCCGATAGTCTGCAAGAGGCGGTGCTTTCACCGCCAGTCAAAAAGGGGGCGGTGCTTTCACCGCCAGTCTTATAAAGGGGGCGGTGTTTTCACCGCCAGTCTTATAAAGGGGGCGGTGTTTTCACCGCCCCAGTCAGATTTGAGCTGAGGCGCCCCATAAATTTGGGGCGCCTTTCTTTATGTGGCGCCGGTGAGGGATGAGCGCTTTGCGGGTTGACCTGGCAAATCAAAGTCGTCGTTCCCGATGAGCGCACGCGGCCTTAGGGTTTCAGTGTGTCGTAGCTGCTTGGGTCGTAGAACTGGTGGTGCCTGTTGAAGGTCAGCGCGCCGAAGCAATTGATGGCGATGCTCAAAGCGATTGCAGCGCGAAGCAGAAATTTTGGTTTGGGCTGGCCAAGAGCGAGGCCAAGAATCAGAAAAGGCGTGTAATCGAGGGAGAAGCGATATCCAAACTGAAACCAGCCGGTGTTTTGATAAAAGAGCCCCGGCGTCGCCACGATAAGAGCGGTCAATCCCGCTGTCCAGAAGAGAGCATCCCGCCGGCGCGATAGGAAAAGGCAGATCAAAAAAGGAGACGTGAGCCACAGCGCCATGCCGTGGCCGGACATCTTGATGAAGGGATAGGAGGCCTGCACGCTCGGGAAAAGTGCGAAAATGACCGTTAGATTTCGCTTGAGATAGGCGCTGCTGAAAAGGCCTAGCTCCTCAATCTGCGCCTGCTGCCGAACTTCTAGATAGGAGTGGCCAAACTCAAAGGGGTTGTCAAAGCGGTGTGTGTTTAAAACCATGGCGACGACGGCAATGGCGACGACCGGCAGAGCGAAAACGACGCAGGAGCGCACGAACTTCGGCCAATCCCGGGATGAAGCGGAGACTCGGATGGCCTCAAAGACAAAGAATACGAAGGCAAAAGCGAGGGGCGTTCGCGTGACCGCGGCGCACGCAAGTGCGAGACCTGCCCAGAAGGGGTGCCTCGCTCCCAGTGTAAAGCGAATGAAGAGGGTGGCGAGCAAGACGCCAATGACGTGAGCGCTAAACCACACCCGCCCTGGAACTGCGGCATAGAAGAACGCCGTGCCGAACCCCAGAGCGAGCGTGAGCCACACATGATCCGAGGGGCTCCCGCCAGCGAGCTCCAACTCGCTGAGCTTTCTGAGTGTCGAATAGAAGAGGGCGAGGGTTAAAGCGGCAAGCAAGACGCTCAGCACCACGTCATTGGCGCTGCGCCCACGTGCGAGAACTTGAGGAACCATCAACAGGGCGGGAAGGGGCGGAAAGCTCATGTAGTGCGTCGAACCAACGCTTCGCTGAATATCCTTTCCAGAGATAAGAACCCCACGTGTCGTTTGAAACATGCGCTGCAAGCGGAGCGCGCCCGGGTGAGAGTGAAGAGGGTCTGAGATGTTCGAGTAAATCCAGGGATCGCTTAGTGCAAAGCTTCGGGTCCGCAAATATCTGCCTCGATGGACTTTTAAGTCCTTCGTTTCGACAGTGAGCACCTTGGCCCAGTCGTCTCCCTTTGTGGGCGGCGGCGAAATTGCGAGTCGACCGTGGATCCAGGCATCCGCTTGGTAGACGAAATGCGGATCGCTGGACTGCTCAAAAATACGTTTGCCCGCGATGCCGCCGTACACAATGAGACCGAGCGCAAAGAGAAGGATCTCTCTTTTGTACCGGAAGAGCGTCGTCATGGTTGGGAGATGATATCATTGCTCCTGAAGTGGTGAGGAGCGTTTCAAATAAAACGTGGCTGGCTGCACTCATGTTCATGGCGCTTCTTGCGGTGTCGCTCTGGGAAATTTGGGTCGTCCTCCGGGTGCGGCACAACCAGCCGACTGAGAGCGACTGGTTAGACGTGTCAGCATTTGTGACCTCGCGCCTTCAGCCGGACGATCTCATCACGGTTCGACCGCTTTGGTTGGATCCCTTGTTGAGGATGCACTTCGGAAACCATATTCCGATATCCATGGCCGCGCGCATGGACGATACGGCCTACGGAAGGATTTGGGAGCTTTCACTTCAAGACGGAGCCGAGCGGGCCGACGAAAGCGTGCAACCCTTGCTCTACAAGCGCTTTGGCGGATTGGAACTAAGGTTGATACAAAACCAAAAGGCGCAGGTCGTGACCGACTTTCGCGATGGGATCTCTCGGGCAAAGTGGAAAGGCCAGGGCAGCCAAGCCCGGGTGAGTATCCAGGAAATCAATTTTGAGCCCAGACAATGCGTGCTCGTAGTTCCCGCGGCTGGAAAATCCGTTTCTCTTGAGTTCAAGCGAGCCTTAGGAAGCACCCTCGTGGGCTATGTCGGGCTCGCGGACGTCTTTACCCGTCGTGACATTCGTGAGCCGGGGCAGTTTGAGGTCGCGATTGACGGTCAGCGAGAGGTGGAGATGAACGTGGGGGTTGATGAGGGATGGAAGCGCTTTGAAGTTGCGACGCAGCCGAGTGACCTGGCCAGTGTCGTGGTGACCCTGCGCGCTGACGCTCCCAACGCTAAGAATCGTAATCTCTGTTTCGCCATGGAGGCCCGTCGGTGACGACTTTTTTGCGAAATAGTCTCATCTGCCTGGCGCTGGTTCTGGCCGGCACTTCGATGGCCTACGTCAATCAAAAGAAAGTCGGCATCGCCCGCGATGAGGTTATCTACATGACGAGCGGTTCTCGTTACGCAGGGTGGTGGGGGCATCTCTTAAAGGGCGACCCGAATATCACGAGCAAGGAAAAAATCACTGAGTATTTTGGCGGCAAATCGGCAACGGCCAACAACCGTGAGCATCCGCCTCTCATGAAGACTCTCTTTGGAGTCTCAGAACGGGTGCTTCACCGAAAGCTCGGCGTGATGGACCAACTTTCCGCCTACCGCTTTCCCAACGCCGTGCTCTTTGGACTGAGCGCGGGTTTAGTGTTTCTCTTTGCCTACTCCATCGCGGGTCTTGGCGCTGCAGGGATGGCATCGCTTCTGATGCTCTTTATGCCGCGGGGTCTTTTCCATGCGTCGCTTGCAAGCTTTGACGCGCCAGTCGTGACCTGGTGGTTGGCGACGCTTCTCGCTTATCGCTTTGCACTCCGACGTCGCTTTGGATTTTTGCTGCTTGGAATCGTCTTTGGACTAACGTTGGCAACAAAGCATAACGCCATCATGATGCCCGTGTTGCTGGTGGTGCACTGGCTGTTTTGCATCTGGAAAGCGCGAAAGCGCCACCCGCTTAGGTCCTGGTGGGGAAGCCTGCGGACCTGCAATCCCCAGCTATGGTTCGGGGTTTTCATCATTGCTCCCGCGGTGCTCTGTCTTCTATGGCCTTGGCTGTGGCTCGATCCACTCGGTCACGCGTCGGAGTGGATTGGCTTCCACCTCAACCACGTGCATTACAATTACGAGTATCTTGGAAGAAACTGGAACACGCCTCCTTTTCCTTGGCACGTCCCTATAGTCACCACGGCGTTTACCCTGCCGACTATCACCGCGGTGGCCTCCGTCCTTGGCCTTGCGATGGTAGGCATGGGCCGCATGCGCGATCTGCCCAGCGCGCGCATTCACGACGACGCGCCCTTCGCGCTTTTATTTTTGTCGGCGGGGGTCGCGCTGGGGCCTTTTGTTCTCGGAAGTACGCCAATCTTCGGAGCTGAAAAACACTGGGCCGCGGCGATGCCCAGTCTCTGCATCTTCGCCGGGGTCGGTATCGTGTATTCGACTCGGTGGCTTGCAAAGGCCCTCGGGCAGCGCGAAGACTCGTTTCTAGCCTACGCCATACTTTTTCCGCTTTGCACGGCGTCCCTCGTGGCTGCGGCGCTCGAGACCTTCAAAGCTCAGCCCTATGCGCTCTCTCACTACACGGCGCTTGCGGGAGGCGGCGCACCGGGAGGGGCATCCGTGGGCATGAACCGGCAGTTCTGGGGCTATGCGGCTAAAGGCGTACTGCCAGTTCTCAATGAACTGGAGGCCGAGACTGACCGAGACATTGAAATCTACACCCACGATGCCTCGGTCGCTTGGCCTTGGTACCGTCGCTTTGGATGGATCGATTCAAAGTTTAAAGACGCCGGCCATGAAAATCAGGGAATTCGTAAATCGAAGTACGCCCTCGTCATTCACGAGAAGCACTTCAATCGTCACGACTACATGGTGTGGCAGGCGTACAAGACTCTTAAACCTGTTTTTGTACTGCAGAGCGACGGAGTTCCCCTGGTTTCGGTTTACAGACGACCCGACCCTAAAAAAGAACCCCCACGTTAACGTGGAAGCGTCCGAGCGGGTTGTCACCTTTTTCAGGCCGGAGTGGAAACGCCCACTCCAGGGAAATGGAACCAAAGGGGGTCGCGTAGCGTAGTAGGGCCACGCCCAGGCTATGCTTAAGATCGCTCACGGTCACGTTGTCGAGGGAATTGGCTATAAGGCCTGTGTCTAGAAAGATCGCAGAGGCGAGAGGATATCCAAGTTTGGGATCTCTCCAGAGATTAAATTGGATGTCGAAGTTGTGAATTAAACGCAGATTACCGCCGGCGGGAAGAATGCGAAAACGGGTTGCGCCGTCAATGGGATAGAAATCACTCTCGATACGCTCTTTGGCCAGTCGGTCTTCTTCGTAGCCTCGTACCGTTGTGTCGCCCCCCGAGAAGAAACGCTCGACCTCAGGAAGCACGTCGCTGCCAATAGGAAATCCGTGGTCGTATCGCAGGGCATTTGAAACAATGATATTGGGTCCTAAAGGTATGTAGTACTGAGCACCGACGTCTATTTTGTAAAATTTGTTTTGCCCAAAGAGCTTGTCGGCGCGAGACGCGCCAAGGGCGAAATAGGCGCCTCGCGCGGGAGATAGTGGGTTTACAATCCCGCGAAAGTCTCTCCTGGTGTCAATAATGAGTTTTGGGCCCAATTCAGATGAGGCTGTCTGCACCTTGTCTTGAGTGATGTCGTTGGAGTTACCAGCGGGTCGCACAAAATCGACGTCGCGCTGGCGAAATCTGAAGTCGTAGAGCATGCGCAGCGACCAATTTTTGAAATAACCGCCGCGCCACTCTTTGATCGCAGCGACAGAGAGGCCCCAGGTATCCAGCTCACCAAAGCGCTCGGTTTCGTCGCGTCTGAATGTGAGATTGACCGCCGTCGAGAATTTGAGTCGGGTAAGCGAGTGCACGACCCATCTGGGGAGCACCAAGTTAAGTAGGGCTTGCTTTCGCTGCTGACCATAAAGACCCTTGGCACCGGCGGTGATGCCTGTACCCCAAAGGTTTCGATTTTCGAGTCTCGCCTCGACAAAGAATTCACTGCCGGTTGAGTAGCC
>JAULKR010192324.1:1018-17951 GCA_032356305.1 Prasiola linearis
CGGCGAGCCGCTGGACGTGTCCGACGTGGCGAGCTGGGACGGCGGCGAGAAGGTCGGCCTGATGGTCGGGCCGGGCGATCAATCCAATTTTTTCTCGGTTCCGGGCCCTCGTCACTCCTATGGCTTATTCGTCCGATGGAGCGGATTTTTCGCGCTGTTCGTCCCAATAGGCCATGCGCTCGGCGATCCGTTTTTCGAAGCCGCGATGCCACCCGATCTGCCTGGCTGCGAATCTGCACTTCGAGGGTCTCGCGATCCGCGGAGTCCTGGTTGAGCGTGTCTTCTTGGCCGATGGAAACCGGCTGGCGATCGCGCAGCACGACTCGCGGATCTTCGCCCCGGGATAGACGATGAAGGTGCTGGCCCAGCTTGGCTCCCAGCGATCGCATGAGCGCGTTCAGGGGATAGTTGGACACGTCACCGAGAGTCCGCAAATTGAGGGCGCTGAGTTTTTTCTGCGTCACCGCTCCCACTCCCCATAGGCGTGAAACGGGAAGGGGTGTTAAGAAATCGAGAAGCTCTGAGTTTGCGACAATCACGCAGCCATTGGGCTTGCCGATGTCGCTCGCGACCTTGGCGCAAAATTTAGTTGGTGCAACGCCCACGGATACGACGAGCGATAATTCGGAGCGGACTGCATCTCGTATGGACTCGGCTATAGCCTCAGGCTGGCCGAAGAGTTTTGTGGATCCGCTAATGTCCAGAAAGGCTTCATCAATGGAAATCGCCTCCACAAGAGGGGAGTAGCGTTCTAAAATTTTCATGAAGTTGCGAGAGACTTTCGCGTAGCGTTCGTAGCGCGACTTGATAACGATGGCTTTCGGACACAGTCTCAAAGCATGAGCCATGGGCATCGCCGATCGGCAACCGAAGGCGCGTGCTTCGTAAGACGCAGCCGCGACAACGCCGCGCTCGGTCGAGCCGCCAACAAGCAGCGGCCGTCCTCGATACTCCGGGCGATCGCGCTGCTCAACCGATGCGAAGAAGGCATCGAGGTCGGCGTGAAGGATGGTAAGAGGCGAGCTCATCACAGGAAAGAGGTTCTAGATTCTAGGGTCCGCTTATTAGCGTGGGGGACTGCGCTTTGAGATCACAGCTTGTCCGAAATCTATAAAGAATTTGCCCTCATGTTATCCACAGCCCTGATGATGAGTCTACTAGAGCCCTGAAATCGCTTCACTAAATAAGTTTGGTGTTGTTGATAAAGCCGAAGTCTAAGTTTTACGCTCTGCGGCATATTGCTCGGTTCTCGCTTCGCCACTTTCTGCAGCGACATGGGTTAGCATGCCCCCCACCATGTTGGAGGCGCCGCAATCACGCACTAAATTTTCTGACGATTGGGATGAGTTTGAATACTGCTTTGAGCAAGCTCAATACTGGTTCGATGGTCGTCGAGACCGAGAGCGCGCAACCCCATTTTGCGATCGCATTGGCATTCTACTCGAGCAGATTCCAGAGGCCTTTGCGGCAATCATTCCCAATGAGGCGATGGCCCTGGTGGGAGAGTGCCGCGGAGACTGGGGGGCGGCGATTCAATTTCGATGCGTCGAAATCGAGCTCATCGAAAGGCTGTGGCGTGCCGCGAGCCAGGCGCCGCCTTCTGAGCGCGCCGAGATGCTACAGGGATACGACGCCGAAGAACTTGCCGATCGCCACGAGCGTCTTGCAGCAGCATACGTCTACGGTGGACGACTACAGGAGGGCATCGCTGCGCTCGCCGACGCCGAGGAATTGTGTTTTGCGCATCACCTCGAGTTCGATGCAGGCGAGGTGCGCTCACTTATTTTTAAGGAACTCCAAGCGCGCGACTGAGCTTAGCGAGCGTTTGCTTGTGATTTCTTTTTCTTAACAACCGGCGTGAGTGTGACATCGCCGGATATTAGAGCTTGGCAGGCGAGCCTTGTTTTAGTGAGAAAGTAAACGTTGCCCATATGTCGCTCGTCGATGGGGCCCACAGGATTAAGTTTGTCCTCGCCCTCGATGATTTTGACTCGGCAAAGCCCACAGGTGCCCTTGCCAACGCAAGCGGTTTCCACCATGACCCCGTTGCGGCGGGCGACATCAAAGATGCTTTCTCCAGCCTCGCAAGCCGCTTCCAAATTCATGGGCATAAAGGTGAGCGTGGGCACGCACGAAGCTTAGCCCAACGCGCTTCACTTTTGTCGCGAAAGCTTAAGCAGCCGACAAAAGTCGCGAGTCGTCGATAGCCGCACAGAGCTCGCTAAGGCAAGTCTCAAACGAGAGTTCCTCGGTAAGCGAAGCGACTCGGAGTCGATATTCCTGGGCACTTAGGATTCCCTGAAGCAGTCGGAAGCGAAGGAAGAGAAGTGCGGTTTGAGCTACATCGGCTAGGCAGTACTGCTGAATACGACCTATCTGGCCATCCTGGAAAAGTCCTTCCACCTGAGAGCCGCACATACCGATTTTGCCCGGAAGGCCAATAAGTCGCGCTAGGGAATCCAATGAGTTTTGCTTGGCGGCACCTTGGTCGGCCAACCAGTCGCATAGATCAATATGACCCTCATCGCTGTGGCGGTAGCGGATTCCTTGGTCTTGGTAGTACCAGCCCATGGGCACGCCGCAGTGAAGTGAACGCAGAGCCAGGACGGGCAGATCAAACTTACGGCCGTTGTAGGTCACCAGGGCCGGGCGGTGCTCATCGACGAAACTCGAAAAGGAGGAGAGAATCTCGGACTCGTCTCCGCCGTCGCCAAGAATTCCGATTTTTTTGAAGGAGTAGTCCGGTCCAAGCCAAAGACATCCCACAGTGATGACTTGGTGGGCGTAGGTTGGGGGGAATGGCTTTTTTTCGCCCACGCGGCCCGCCGGAGCTTTCCAAAGCCTCGCGTCAGGGACCGTCTCGATGTCGACGATAAGGTAGCTATCGCTTTGAATCACGGTCGCACGGTACGCTCAACCTATGACAGCTTGGTTGCTTCAATCGGCATTTACACGCTGATTTCGAGCTCAAATTCGGTAATAATGTCTGCAGTGAGAATGGCGCCGATAAAATACTACGTTCTGAGCGCGCTAGGTGCCGCGCTGCTCAGCGCCGATGCGACGGCTCAGTCTCAGTGCCGCGTCGTCGAATTTGAAATGACGCCTTCCGACGACTTGCAAATTGTGATCTGGCTCGAGGATGAGGCAGGCAACTTTGTCGATACGGCTTTCATTACTCAAGGCACGGGTTCGTTCGGCATCGGCAACCGTCCCGGCATGTTGACTTTCAATAGCGGGCCCGGTTGGCCCTACGGGCGTCGGGAAAGTGTTTTTCCTATTTGGGCGCATCGACATGGTCTCACGTGGCCCAAGATCGTTTTCCAAGACGAAAAAGAGTCGGATCTTTCTCACGCGCTCAATCAGTCCTCACCGGAGTCCTATTTTTGTCGGCCGATTCGACCCGAGGAGGCGCTTTGGGATGCAGCCACCTGCGCAACGACCGTGCACACGGACAAGGGAAAGCTTTCCAGCGGGGAGACAAGCTTATATCCACCGCGATCAGACTTGCGCACGGCTCAACCTCAAGACGATCCAAGTGTCGGCACCATGGCGGGTTTAAATCCTTTTGACGCGGTGTCTCGCGCCACGCCTCTTGGAGGAGCCTTGGCCTCTATGGCGTGGTCGGTTCCGAAAGATTTGGCGCCCGGTGAGTACGTGGCTTGGATCGAAGTCTCAAAGTCTTTCGACCTTAATGAAGAGTACCGGTATCCATCTCCTATCGGCATTCCTTGGTCCGACTACGGCGAGGCCTACCGCGGGCAACCTTCGGTGGTGTACCAAATTCCTTTTTCGTTACCCGACGACGGCGTTCATGAGGCGAGCACTGCCGAATACGCTGGGTACGGCGATCCCGACGGCGTCGATGGTCAAATTCGGCCGCCGGACCGGTCGATCACGAGTGGGGTGGCGGGTTCCGGCGCGGGCCGATTGTTACTGACGATGGACGAGTCCGGCGCTGACATGTACCGGGCGCAGGTCAGAGCCAAGAATCTGGCGGATTCGAATCCGCCAGACGCCATCACCGACCTCGTTAATACCCTAATCGGTCACGATTCGGCGACGCTAGAATTTATTGCTCCCGCTGACGATACGATGGGGAAGGTCACGGGATATGAAGTTCGATACTCCGCCGAGTTCGAACTCAACTCCGACAATTTTTCCCAAGGTGTCCTCGCAGAACTCAGCGGCGCGCCCCTCGAGCCCGGTCAGCTTGAATCGATTCAGGTACAGGGGCTGATGCCCAACACTTACTATTGGCTGGGGGTGCGTCCCTTCGACGATTGTCTAAACTACGGCGAGACTCAGTTTATCCAGGTCAAAACCCAAAGGCCTGAGACAGGCTCGGTTGACGCATGCTTTGTCGCGACAGCGGCCTATGGCTCGCTGATGGCCAATCAAGTCCAGGATTTACGACATTTTAGAGATTCAGTTCTGCGCAAAACCGTACTCGGTGAAATTTTTGTCGAGACCTACTACTCCGCTGGACCTGCGCTCGCGACCTGGGTGGGAATCACCGACAGCACTCGAGAAGTGGCGCGCACATTTTTACAACCACTAGTGAACTGGGTCCAGCGCGTCAAACCCAGAAACTAGAAACTAGAACCCAGAGCCTTCGCGCTCTGCAGTCTACAAATCGCTCGCGGCTTCATGGACGGACCGGGGCAGCTCAAGACCCAAGTCGCGAATCGTTTGATAACACTCAGGCATCACGCCGGTGGGGTCAAAGGTCGAGATCAGCATTCCGTCTCGTGTGCGACCCTGAAAGCGACGATCAAAGACGTGTTCAATCCTGTAATCGCCTAGAGAGTCGAGCCCGCGAACCTGAGAAATATGAGTGACGCACCGTGAGCCGTCCGCGAGCCGAGACGTTTGAACGATGATGTCGATGGCGGAGGCAAGCTGCTTTCGCAGTGCCACCATGGGGAGCTCCACATCGCTCATAAGTGAAAGCGTTTCGAGTCGGTTCATGGTGTCTTTGGGGTGCGATGCGTGAACCGTCGAGAGGCAACCGCCGTGGCCCGAGGTCATTGCTTGGATGAGGTCGAGGGCTTCACCCCCGCGGATCTCACCGACCACAATACGATCGGGTCGCATGCGAAGAGTTGCCTTAAAAAGGTCTCGAATCGTCACTGCCCCACGTCCCTTGGGATCGGGGGGCTGGGCCTCGAGTTGGACCACGTGCTCTTGACGAAGCTGGAGCTCTTGAGAGTCTTCGATAACAACGACGCGCTCATGCTCTGGAATAAACCCCGACAAGACATTGAGTAGCGAGGTCTTGCCGGAGCCGGTGCCTCCAGCGACTATAATATTTTGTTTTGCTTGGACTAAAGCGGCAATGGTGTTCAAGGCATCCGCCGTGAGGGAGCCGTACTGCAGCAGGGCCTGCGCCGTGAGCTGGTCGTTTTGAAAGCGACGGATGGCCACCTGGGGACCGCCCGAGGCCGCCGGCGGTAGGATTGCTTCGACCCGTGACCCATCGGGCATGCGGCCTTCTAGGATCGGGTCGTGGGGGCCAAAGTGACGGCCAGCGAACTGAGCAAGATTGCGCAACGCCGCAATGAGGGCTTCTTCGGATGCGAAGGTTGCGTCGGTAAGTTCGATGCGGCCGCGCCGTTCAACGTAGATTTTCTGATGGCCGTTGATCATGATTTCGGACACCGTTGGGTCGCCCAGGAAAGGACGGATGGGCGCAAAGAATGTGAGGACACTCTCCTCAAATATTTCCCGTGGAATCATGGTCCCGTGCTCCTAAGGTTGTTTGAGTTCTTTAAGCTCATTTTTTTCGGGCGGGTGCTCATGGAGCCAACGTCTCGCGATGATCGAGGTCGTACCCTCTGGCTGAAGTTCAATAAATCTTAGGTAGAGCGTCCTTGCTTCGTCCTCTCGGCCATACTGCTGGGCCAAGACGTTCGCTAGAACAAAATGGGGCTCGCTCTGCTGAGGGGCCAATTCGTTTACGCGTTTCAACTCGACCTCGGCCTCACGATACTCTTCCAGCGCCTGATAAATGGTACCGGCTAGGAAGCGCAGGCGCCAGTTGTTGGGTTCCTCGGCAAGACTGGGTTCGAGGTAGACGAGGGCCATGCGGTAGCGGCTCGATTGGATTGCGCTGTCCACGAGTTGAGGGACGACCTGGCTCGCTGGCGTGCCGCGATCCATGGAAGACTTAAAATATTCTTCGGCGGCGACGTATTCGCCCTGGGCCTTCAGAGCGAGTCCGCGCTTATAAAGCGAGTCTGCATCGGCGTTCTTCAGGGGGTCTTCAGTTGGCGCCGCTGGCACCTTGGATTTGGATCCGCCGCAGCTCAGGCTCGCGTAGATGCATATCGAAAACGCTCCAAGTCGTCTCGCTGCTCGGCTTTGTCGTTTCATGTCTTCTTCGACTTTTCGACTCTGACGGTAAGTTGGCGATAGATCTTATCGAGCCACTCGATGTAGCCGCCACTGCGGTGTGCCGTGAGATTTTTGAGCTTGATTGCACTTTCGTGCGCCGGTTTATATCGTTTATTTTTCAGGTCGCGACTGAGTTCAAGCCTCAATTGCGCGTATTCGTCGTTCAACTTCGACTTAAAACTATCGCGTACCGCTTTAACTTGGGCTGCGCCATTCGCATCGTTGGAACCTCGAAAGCACGCGTAGGCCTGGTCGAGTAGGAAAACCGCCTCGATGCCATCCTGAGCGTCGTAGTGGTAGCGGGTCATTTTAGAGTCTGCGTTCTCAGCCAGTTTGGCTCCGACTCCGCGCATCTGTGCACCACTCGCTGGGCACTTGAAGCCCTCTTCGTCGAAGAGCAGAGGAGCGGTCTCGTCGGTTTCCTTAAGCGCTTGGTCGCGGGCGCTCGGAACGCCAAAGAAAGCAAAGGCCAATACGAGTGCGATTAGAGTCAGCATGACAATTTTGCGAACACGGCCGGCCTTTGAAACCTCGGCGCCTTCCGATTTGATAAGAGCGAGGGTGATCGAGCCGATGTCGATCTCGGACCCCAAGCGAACGAGACCGTTGTCGAAGGTCTTCCCGGCGATACTTGCGACGATGGTGCTGTCTTTGGCAGTGGAAATCCAGCAGCCGTCACTTCTAGGTATCAGCATCAGATGCAGCGGCTCAAGTTCGCTTGCCTCAGGAATAGAAATGTCAGCATCCTCTGAGCGTCCGAAGGTGTTCTGCTCTTTCGAGAGGGTGTGACGGATTCGCCGTCCGTCCGCTAGTATGACGTCAATCTGCATAATACTTGTTCGTGGCTAGAACCCCGAGCCCCAGGCTGAAACTTGGACGATGAGAGGCGCTGCAATCATGAGCATGGCACATGCGAGCAGTAACATCATAGGGATGATCATCAGGACTGATGAGCGTGCGGCAGCCTCCTCGGCCTTGATTGAGCGCTGCATTCTGAGCATGTCTGCCTGCACGGCAAGGACCTGCTTGAGAGGGGTTCCCCGCGCTTCCGATTGGATGATAGCCGAGACGAGGTCGCTCACGTTGTCCGAAGGCACGCGTTTGGCAAAGGCCCGCAACGCTCGTGCGCGGGGATGGCCGAGCTCGAGATCTCGCAAGATGTTTTGAAGCTCGTCAAATAGAGCGGTGTCGTTGGCACGGTTTTGGACAATTTTTGAAAGCGAACCCGGGAAGTCCAATCCCGCGGTCATGCACAGAGCAATGGTTTCGACGGTGTTGGGTAGCCCGCGAGAAATATCGACCTTTCGCGAGTCAATCTCAGAGCCCACTGACAAAATAGGGAGGAACCCGATGAAGCCTCCGACCAGTGGGGCAAAGAGCAAAGGGATGCTGGCCAGATATAGAACTAAAATAAGAATGAGAGTGCTGGCAAACGCGGAGAGCAAAGAGATGGCGTAGAGTTCATCGGCCGAAATTCCTAGGTAGTAGCCTGCTTGAGCGAGTCTCTTCTCAGTGGACTCTCTCCTGTTTTGAATGGGCAGAGCGGCAAACCACCCGCCCACGTAGCGAATCCATGACTCAAAGCGACGGAACGAGCGGTTCTCTCGCCTTGCCTTATGACGCTGATAGCCCCGCAAACCAAGAGTCGGCGGGGTCGTCGGAGTGACCCGGCCTAAGAAAACGATGAGGATTGCTGCGGCGAGAACAATGCCGCCGAGACCTAGATAAAAGTAAAGTTCGCTCGGAGTCATTAGTAATCGATGGTCAAAATATTTTTGGCGATGACCAGACCCACGAGCCAGAGAATAACGGCCAGGCCGAGTGCGGCGATTCCCATGGTTGATTGAAAGGCTGGGGTGAAGAAGTCCGGGCTTGAACGTGTTAGGAGATAAGCGATAGCGGGTGGACCGCCACCTAGAGCGAATAGTTGGAAACGGCCCTGGGCCGTCTGTGTGCGCATCACACCATCGAGACGCTTCATTTCTCGAAAGGACGCCGCAGTCTTCTCGAGGAGGACAGGTAGCTCTCCTCCAGTCGCTCGAGCGATTGTGACTGTCGTGACAAAGGTCGAGAGTAAATTTGAATTGACCCGTTTGGCCATTTGCCGGAGCGCCTCATCCATATCGCGACCAATCTGGATTTCTTTGACGACGAGGTCGATCTCTTGGCGCAGCGGCGGGCGAACCAAGTCGACGGTCGTTGTGATCGCGTCCGTAATAGACCCCGTCGCGCGAAGCATGTTGGCCAGACTCAGGAGCCAACCGTCCAATTGGTACTCAATGGCCAAAATGCGTTTGCGCCTTTCGAAATAAAAATAGATCCAGGGCGCTGCAATGGCTAGGACAAATAGTAAGACAAGTCGCCCGTCGCCGAGGAGGGCAAAACCGATACCCGACATGGTGATGACCGCAACTTGGGCTAAAATGATCTCTCGCGGCGTCGTGTCCAAAAATAGCGATCGGATCTCGCTCTCCAGGAAAGCCGAGTAGCGCCCGAGGGTGGTCTCCTGAAATCTCGGATTGCTAAGGCTAAGCGCGATGAGGGCACCAAGTCCTAGGGAAGAAAAAATTATGCCTCCCAGCGCAAGAACATATGGCGGGATGTCGTTCAAAGAAAAGACTCTCCCTTCGCAATGAGACCGAGTTGAACAAAGTCTCCGATAAAAGTCGGAAGAAATCCTGTCGCGTAGAATTCGCCGGTGATGCTTCCCTTGGCGCCAGTTCCAAGGCGTCGATATCCGAATATTTCGTGGGTCTCAAGGTCGCCGTCAGCCGACATACCGAGAACTTCGGTGATGCTGGTAATGCGTCTTGAACCGTCAGAAAAACGTTTTTGCTGGACCACAAGGTCGATCGCGTGGCCGATCTGGTCACGAATAGAGCGGGATGGCAGTTCGAGTCCCGCCATGAGCGTGAGCGTTTCGACTCGACCCAAAGCTTCGTCTGGATTGTTCGCGTGCGTTGTTGCCATGGAGCCGTCGTGGCCCGTGTTCATGGCTTGAAGCATGTCCAAAGCCTCGCCGCCTCGGACCTCTCCCACGATAATGCGGTCGGGCCTCATGCGCATGGCGTTCTTGACGAGGTGCCGGATAGTAACTTCGCCTTTTCCTTCCATGTTGGCCTGGCGGCACTCAAGCGACACGACATGAGATTGGGCGAGTTTGAGTTCGGCGGAGTCCTCGATGGTGACCACGCGTTCGACTTCGGGAATCGATGCGGAAAGAACGTTAAGAAGTGTCGTCTTTCCGCTTCCTGTTCCTCCTGAAATTAAAATGTTCTTGCGCGCGACAACGGCTCGTCTCAAGAACTGAGCCATCTGCGGACTTAAAGTTTTGAAGTCGATGAGAGAGTTCATCGTCAGTGGGGTTTCGGCAAATTTTCGAATTGTAATGCAGGTGCCGCGGATTGCCAGCGGGCGAATCACCGCGTTGACTCGCGAGCCGTCTTGCAGTCGTGCGTCAAGCATGGGTGAGGACTCATCGATGCGTTTGCCGAGCGGCGTTACGATGCGTTCAATGCAAGAGCGGACGGCGCTGTCATCGGTGAAACGGTAGGCTGAAAGCTGTATGACTCCTTTGTACTCGACATAGATTGTCTGAGGGTCCACCACCATGACCTCGGAGACATCCGGATCGGCAAGGAGATCCTCTAGCGGACCAAGCCCGAGCGCTTCGTCCGCGAGTTCTTTTATGAGCCGCTCGACGTTGGTGTCGGCCGGCATTCGGCTACTCAGACCCGATACAATGCTCTCGAGTCCAAGCTTTACCTTGGCGCGGAGCATATGGGGATTCATGCGACTTCGCTCGAGCTTGACGAGGTCGAGGTTGTCGACGAGCAGTCGGTGGATCTCTCTACGAAGGTCTGCGGAGACCTGGGCCGTTCCGCTCAGCGCCGCTTTGGAAGCCATCTGAACCGGCGCTTCTGATTCTGTAAGCGAGACGTTAGGCTTCGAAGAGGCGGGGCGCTCTTCTGATGGCGTAACGAGGTGAATTCGAAAAGGCCCGATTTGAATGTGAGTCGCCGACGTAACAGTCGCGTCGCTTCGCTTGAGCAAGAGTCCCTCGACCAGCGTCCCATTTGCGGAGCAATCGCTGAGGATCATCTCGCCCGATCTGGCCTGCAGTGTCGCGTGGTGTCGCGAAACCATGGGTGAGGGCAGGGTGATCTCGCACTCCGCATCCCGTCCAATTCTCAAGGGACGGTCGAGAATCTTGTCGAGCTGAAACGCCACGTTGTCCGTTGACGTGATCACGACCCGGACTCTGAGGGCGCTATGGGACCCTCTTGAACTCATTCGATGGGTTTCTCCGCGAGTTCGTAGAGGGAGCGTCCCCAATCTCCGTCAAACTGCTTGAGAATTCTAAAGGCGTCTTTAATGCTAGCCTGGTCGTTGTAGTCCACGGCTTCTAAGATAGTGGGAACAATGAAAACCAAATTTTCAGTTTTTCTACTTGAAGTAACTCGGGCGCCGAAGAGATAGCCGAGTATGGGGATCTGACTGAGGCCCGGTAGACCGCCGGTGCTTTTTGATGTCGACTGAGCTTCGAGGCCGGCGAGCAGAACGCTCTCCCCGAGTCGCAAATTGACCTTCGTCTCGATTTTTGAATAAACCTTATTAGGGATGCCCTCACCGCCCACTTGGCCTTGCTCAGATACATCAGCCAGAATCGCGATATCGAGTCGGCCCGTCTTTTTGTCGAAGTTTGGCGTCACGGTAATCGTGCTGCCGTATTCGACCGAATCGATGTTTGAGCTTTGAGAGTTGATCACGCGAAAGAACACTTCTTCGCCGGAATTGAACATGCCCTGCTCACCGTTGGCTGCGACCACGGTCGCTCGACGTTTCACTTTGCCCCAGCCCATGATCTGAGCCAAATCGATCCTAGGAATGACGTTAGACGTCACCGACGCCGCAAACGAGCTTGTGCCCTCCACGAGGTCAGAGGTCGCGTTGATGTTGCCGTTGCCCACCGTACTTGGCCAGACCACGCCAAGGTTGAGCTGGTTGGTCGTCGATATCTGAAGAAAGTAAAAGTCCAGTCGGATGTTGTCTCGCTGGCGCACGGAGTCCGCCCGAACGCGGATGTTGTAGCGAATTTTGCGTCCGTCTTTCATGAGAAAAAGTATCTGAGTGCGTCCGGGTCGCTTACCGACCATCACAAACTCCTCTCCGTCCTTATCGAGACGCAGATCAACGATGTCCGAGCCTTCCGAATAGCGCTTCACGCCCTTAGCAGGGATCACTTGTTGTTCGCCTACTGTGAGGTCGACATTGACATCGCTATCAGTCAGCGAGGAAATGATATCTCCTTGAGCCAGCGCTGGGCAGGACCCGGCGCTGACGGCGAATAGTGAGGCAAAAATGATGGCTTTAAAGTTCACTCGGGTCTCGTTTCGATGAAGAGGCTGCGCGGGTAAAATACGAGAAATCTGATATTAACGGTCACGGGGCCTGGAATCGGATGCCCCTCTTTGGAGTAATTGTTCAACCGTTGCATCCGGCAAGCTTTCAATTTTAGAGATGTCATCTGGATTTCTAAGGGTAAGGCTCACCGCGCCCCGGTCCTCGGCAAAGATTAGATTTTGCGCCTGAGTCGGGGACACCAGGAGTGACACTGTGCTGTTGCCGCGCCCGCCGGAACCTCCATTCAAACTGCCACCAATGGCGAGAACTAAGACATTTTGCTCGAGGGTCGTGGTGATCCGGCTGTCGTTTCCTCTTCCAATCTTTTCGCCCGTTAGAAGGACGTCCACTCGGTCGCCGGGTCTGAGCAGGCCGCCAAAACCTGAGCGTGCGCTAGCATTGACGGCAACAGCTCTCATGCTCGAGGGAATGCGCAAAGCGAGGCCACGGGATTCTGAATTGGAGGTGGCCAAGTCAGTCCACAAGATGGCTTCGTCTCCTGTCATCTGCGTCCGAAATGGAACTCCGAGCACGCGTTCCACGTCGCTTGCGAGAATCTGTCGTCGGTCCAAGTACACCTCTGGAACTTGGCGAGAACCGATGACGGATTTTGTGAGTCGGCTACCCAAAGGAATTTCTTGAGTCGTAACGAGGATTGAAACGCGCTTACCGCCGATGGCTTCTTGTTCGAATCGTTTTTTGTAAAGAAAGAGGGAGGCTGCGCCGAGGAACGTGGCCAAGAGCGCGATGAGCATGGCGATTTTGTTCATGACTCAATCCTCAAAGGATTGAGCATCTTCATACATGCCGCTTGCGACTGAAATTCCAGCAATCGTTCTACCTTTTTCTTCATGAGTGACGACGACGGCCATCGCGTCCCCCTTGACGGCCAGAAGTCCAAGAGCGTTCTGCCCCTTGTCTTCTATGTTAATCGCTTCAACGCGAAATCCATAGTCGTTTAGTAGCTGTCCGTAATGCTTAGATAACTCATCGGAGCTTCTTGAAGTGTCTGAATAAACGTTGAAGCCGTACTCGCCATGCTGCTGCTGCAAAGAGAATCGACGCGAAAGTCCTGTCGGAAGAGGCATGAGGGCGAAATCACTCCCGCCCACGTCACGACTTTGATCTGAGCTCAGTAAGCTGAAGGGATTGAAGTTTGAACTCGACATCGCCACGTACCTAAGCGTGCCGGCCTTCATTTCTGCGTATGCAAAGTGCCCTGCACCAAGGTCGAGGGATTCAAGATCGGCGCCGCTTGAAAGCGCTCCGGCGACGTCATCTGAGTTTGCGTCCAAACAGGCCATCACCATGCGGGTCCTGCTGAGCTCGGTGACTTGAAATCCCTCAGGGGGGCAAACCGCCATGCGACCTGCATGGAATTTTTCTATTGAAAGCTCCGAGCGTCCTCGGATCATCGAAAGTGATTGGCCATTGAGCGAGAGCTCGGTTGCTCCCGCATGACTTGATGGCCGAGTCTGGCTTAGTATTTGGGACCCGAGCGAAGCGAGCTCGTGGGCCATCAGCGCCCTGGCGGGGCGTTTCGCAAATACGACAAGGCCCACCATGCACGCGCAAGGAACAAGGGCTGCCGCCGCCCAGCTCAGGCCTTTTTTTTTCACGGGACTACCAAGCTTCCCGCTGGTCGGCAATACCCTCTGGTACCTAGGGTCACGCAAAGGTCCTCTGCGCTTTCTTGGCGAAGTGCCTCGTCTTCAAGAACGATATCTTCGTCCTCAAGCTTGAGTGGCGTCGGATTGCAGTACAGACCAAAATTGGCGACGAGAGTCGTGGGTGCTGCAGCTCGGTTACCGGGTGTCGTTGAGCTTGCCTGCTGGGTGAAGGTGGTGGATTCCAACGCATCGATGCTTCCGGTGAGTCTCTCGCTGTCGCCTTCGAACACGTCGACGACGCCTCGCAGCGCCGATGCCAAGGCGCTGGGCAGGGAAGAAGGCGACTCCGGCTGAGAGCGTGCAGTGGTGAAATAGCGCCTGCACGGTTCAGACAGTTCTAGAAGTGACTGTGGGCACCCTTTCTCGGCAAATTCCCAAGCGCATGCGCGCAGATTTTTTCGGTTTTGCAGTCCCGAATGCCCCACGCGGCCCACGTATCCGAAGAGCAGGAAAAGCACGATTAGCAGAGGAGTGATGACGAGTACTTGGATTAAGACGACGCCGCGCTCATGAATATCGCCCAGGCGAGTGCTCGAATGATTTGCCTCGCAGTCGCGAGTTGTCTCAAAGTATCTCAATGTCGACTCGCTTTCGACAGCGAGGTGATGCTCCCGGCAAGCTCCGCGCACGCATCGATCCGAGCGTCGTCGCAACCCTGGACCAACGCACGCGCGTCAAAGTCGGCTGGGAGGCGAAAGCGGCTGAGTGAGGCTTTCCAATCCATGTTCCACAGCGCATCCTCTGGGAGTCGCGAGATTTTGCTGGGAAAGTAACTTGCCTGACTAAAAGCGATCTTTGCCGCAGCCCGGCGTAGGTCGTCTAGTTTCTCGGCGGGCTCATCTTGACCCCACGTCGCGATGCGCACGCCACGTTCCATGCGGATCGGAACGTCGCTGCGGTAGGCGTAGTAGCGAAGGCTGAGAGATTCTGAGTCGTAGCCGCGGCGATTTGGATTGAGAGCCTTTAAGCTGCGAAATGGATTGTCTCGAAGCAGCGCAAAGGCAGAAGGTAGATCGGCAAGTTCACCGCCCGTCGGCTCCTGGACCTCCGCCATGGTGCCGGCGCAGGAGGCGTAAAGGCTGGGCACCTCCTCCGCCTGACTTGGCGACGCATCTAGATTGCTGCTGCTTTCCACCCCTGTAAGAGGTCTCGCCGCATCTCGACTGCTACCGAAGACCGAGGCTCCGCGGACTTGGAATGGACCGCGGCCGCTTGGTCGGCGAATAGGCTTGAGCGTCGGCGCCAAAGGTGCCGCCGCGCGAAGCAGTCCCTGGGAGAAATAGCTTGCCGCCGCCGGGTCGAGGCCGCCACTGCCATGGTCTCGACTTTGAGGAAAATTTTCAAAGAGGCTCCGGGCCAGAGGCATAAAATTTCTGCTCTCGGTCTGAGCATCATCCTCAGCGCTAGGGTCAATGACGGCGTTAGCCTCGGCATCGGGACCGGTACGACAAAACTCTTCGAGCTCGTCCAAGGAATCCATCTGCACGGGTAAGGCCATGGTGGGCTCACCGTCGTCCGTGTCGCGGGGATGTTCGCCGAACACCTGCGGATCTCGGTAGAACTGCTGGAGCGCAATCTCATTAGACTCGGGAATCCGTGCGAGTGCCTGCTGCGAGAGTTCAGCGCTGTGAACCACGGTTTCGATCTCGTCGCCGAGCCCTTGGACTCGAGGTCCCATGTTGGCCGCGATACTCGCGGCAGCGCTGATAAGCGCGACATTCAAAGTTCCCGAGGGCGTTGCATTGGCGACCACACTGACGGTCGCGAAAAGTGCGACCATCGCCGTGTAGAGCGCCAGACTTGAGAACTTTGCGATGTTTAACATCGCCATCATATTCATGGCCCGCGCGTGGGTCGTTGCCGCAGAGAAAGCTGAGCCGTCCGCGGCGTCCTGCATGATTTCTCGATGGTTGATGGCATCGATGGTGCCCATGAGTAGAAAGAGCGCACCGGCGAGGAGTACGGCAGCAAAAAGGCCGATAACCAGCACCGCGCCGCTTCGATTTGACACGAGTGACCGCTCACGCTGCCGCGCCGCGCCGTGTTCGGGAGGCCTCATTCGATTTCACTCTCCTCGCTTCGCGTCGTTCCCGACAAGGGGCCGAGGGAGGCAAGGGGAAGGGTCGCCTCCGAGCTCAGGATAAGGTGCTGCCCCTGAGTTGGAAGCGTCCGGCCCGTCGCTTCAAAATCCGACGCGAAGGGCGCGGAACTCAGACTGCGGCACATCACCTTATTGGCGAGAGGGATGGAACATGTAAAGAGATAGGTGACACGCGTCGTGACGAGCGATGCGACGGCGCCATCATCGCCTTCAATAAAATCTCTGCGTAGAATCGTTGAGCCGGAGACGGCGGGAAACACGAGGGCCATGGCGCGCTGCAGGTACTCCGCGTTGCTTTCAGCCAGCGAGCCTCCTTGTGGGTTGGTCATCGGAGCAGGGATAGAGAGTAGGGGATAGCCCGCCGCCGTGCGGATCGCGCCAAGACGGGCGGGCGGCACGCTTGTCGGCGGCGTTCGACCCAGGCCCGACCACAGCAAATAGTCGCCGAAATCAGCATCGCCTTGAGAAATCTCAAAGGCGTGTTCGCCGTCACTGTAGAACTCATTGGCGTCGGGCAGTACGACGCGAGCCGAGCGGACAGCGGCGTTGGCTGAGCGTTCGACCACCACCCGCGCGTGCTGAATAAAAGCCCACTGAACGAGGCAGAGTAGAAAGAGCATGTAGACCAGAAAGACCACGAGGAACTCGACGTAAACCGCTCCTTGTTGGTCTTGGACACAAGATCCCTTGCCGACCTGCTTCACCAAACTAATAAAGTCCCCAAAGCGAAATCAGCAGGCCAATAAAAATCGCGGGACCGAGTCTAAGGCTCGTGGCCTGGTCCAGGTCGATGACCCTTTTATTTGCCTTTGACCTGAATGGATTTGAGGCGATATGACCCATGGTCGTGAGGCTTTGCTTGAGCGAACCTGTCCAAAAAATCTTTACGAGTGCGATCACGCTCGCGGCCATGAACGCGTAGAGCTGAGCCTCGAAGGGGATGATCCGAAGATGCGGCGCTCCGATGGCGCCCAGCGCGGCAAATAGTTTGACGTCGCCGCCGCCAATGGCGCCTTTCTGAAAGAGAATGTAGGGGATGAGCCCGCAGACAAAGATGCCGATCACCGAGGCAATCACGCCGTACCAGCCAAGCCAAAACCCAAAGGCCATGGGGGCGATGGCGACTGGGGGTAGGGTAAGCCAATTGGGAATAAGCCCCGTGCGCCAATCGATAAGCGCCGCGATCAGGGCAATCGCAACCATCAACGCCTGTATCGCGACTAAAATTTGAAACTTATCCATCAAGATCTCCCACACTCATGGGGCGACTTTCGCTTGGCGCGCCTTCGTCGAACTTGGTCTCAAGTGTTCCTTTAAATGCTGCAACGCCGACAATCGCGGCGAGGGCAACGAAGGCGATGAGCAC
>JAULKR010192435.1:7322-17949 GCA_032356305.1 Prasiola linearis
TGCGCCAAAGAGTTACGAACGTACGCGAATGGAGCTGGCTGACCTTCCGGTATCACCTCCAAAACGCGCAAGTAGCTCCCTTCGCGTCTCAAGTTATCCCCCGCCCGTAGATTCGTGACATTCAGCGAAGGAGCCAGTGCCCCGAGCGTGCTCACCTCACGCCATTCAGCTTCGTTAAGGAGGGCTAGCTCGGCGTACGCACGCGCATGAACAAATACGCGCGCGCGCGCCGCGGTATCGATGCGCAGCCTCGACCAGTCCGACCTAAACTCCTCGTCGGGCAGCAACTCTTCATCAAAGTTGATTAGTATGGTACGGGCGATACCGAGTGGGTCTATCACCGGCAGCTGCACTTCTTCATAAACAGCTTGAAGCACCTCATCCGATAGCGCGGTATCTACCTCAGCCGACGCTTTGATCTCTTCGTAGCGGAGCCTAAGTAGCTGATCGCGGTAGTTGTTGACTTGATGCGCTAGGTGGGCGTCGTCGGCAAGTTCCTCTTCGGCAGCAGCCGAAACTGCGGCATCACGAGCCCAGAGTTCGACGTACTCCGCGACGTCGCGCACGCTATCCGCTTTGTTAGCGGTAGGCGCTACGTAGTTGGCGAGATCCGTGGCGTACAAGTCGCGTCCGCCTACGCTAGCCAATAGTTCTCCCTTACCAGCACTGTTAGCATCTGTTGCGCAACCCGCTATGACAAGACTTGCAAACAGGATACTTATCGCCGTAAATCCGCAGACCAAGTTCAATTGGTCGACCTCACTAGCTGCTCGAAAGCTACCTCGTTGGTCACTACCTCGTACTCACTTGTGAGCTCTTTCACCCACCGGCGCTCGAGCTCGTCTTGGTAGTCAGCGATAACATAGCCGCGTGCCTCATCGAGGCGTTTGGGGCTAGGTGCTAGTATCTCGCTAATTACTCCAGCCGTGGTTGTTCCCCGGCTTGCGTTCGCCTTCAACGGTACAAGCTGGCCTTTACGCCACTGTACTGCATCTACGGTGGCATCACGTCCGCGCTCCAATGAGCGCTCACTGTGCACGAGGAAGGTGGAGTCACTCGCGTTGTACTTCGCAAGGACTTGCTGCGGGGAGTGCTTGCGTGCGTACTTGAGTATATCAGCCAGTTGATCTTGGTCTTCGGTGGCTACAGTGTACTCGTCGAGACGCACCCGCTTATCCCAGGCGTAATCAGCTGTATGCTCGCGGTAAAAACTTTCCAGTCCTACCGTGTCACTACCGGCAGCATCCCAAACGTTTTGCTTGGTCGCCTCAAACAGCAGGATTCCCTCGCGGTACTCGCGCATCAAGTTGCTGAATGGTAGGTTGTCCTCATCGAGGCGCTGCTCCGCGTAGGCGATGGTTTTCTCGGTGACGTAGCGATCGTAAAGGCTGTTTGCAAGTTGAGCTGGAGAACTCGAGCCTTTGGCACGAGCTCGGTCGGCCGCTGCCCGACGCAGGTAATCCTGAAAATCTGTTATTGTCACGGTTTCCTCTCCTCCGAAGCTAAAGAGCTCCAGAGTTGGATCTTCTAGCGTTCCGGGCTTCCATCGGTAGTCCAAGAAGCTGTCGGGGAGTGCAGTTGTGTAAGCAGTTAAGGCCTGCTCGTTTTGCCGAAAGGCGTACTGTCCTCGTAGTTGGGCAGCCATCTCGTCTTTACCAACTTCGAATCTGGTCAAGCGCTTCACACGGGCTGTGAGCGCAGGTCGCTCTTCGGGCCAGGTGCCTAGCGTGCGTGAGCCAATGCGCTTGACGATGTGCCAGCCTACGCGGGTTTCTACTGGAGCTGAGTATTCGCCTTCCTTGGTATTGAACGCTGCATCTTCCAGCGGCTTCTCGTAGCGGTTGATACCGAAATAGCCGATGTACCCGTCGCGTGGGGCAGACCGTGTGTCCTGGCTTAGCGTTCGGGCTAGCGCTTCAAAATCCGCACCTGCCTGGAGCGCACCATATATGGAGTCGATGCGGACCTTCACGGCTGCGGCATCGCCCTCACCGGCTTTCGGGGTGCGCAGGAAAATGTGCGCCGCCTCCACTTCGCCACGTGCTGGGCGTTTGGCGAGTGGACGCACAATGTGGTAGGCGCGTGTGCTGCGGACTACGGGTGACGTTTCGCCGATTGGGGTTTCGTAGACTACGTTCTCTAGCGCGTACAGCCCTTCTGGAAGTGGGGCGCTGATGTAGCCCACTGCGCCGCCGTTGCTTTTAGCGGATGGGTCCGACGAAAGATCCACTGCCACCTCCTGCCAGTCTGCGCCGCCTGCCAGTAGACGGCTTGCTTCCACGATTTTGGTAAAGGCGGCCGCTGTATCAACACCGTCGGCGGGTAGCGATACGGCGAGGTGCAGCACATCTACGTCCTGGCCCATACGGTCGTACAGTTCGTGCGCCAGAGGCTCGGTGACTTGCTCATCGATCAAGTAGCTGTCCGCCAACTGCTGGCGATATCCAGCCAACTCGCGTTGAAGCGCGGGCACGGTGTCTAGCCCCATGTCGCGGGCCCGGGCCACTTTCAGCTTAAATTTCATGTACAGGTCGAGATATTCCGTCAGACTCTCACGTGAATAGTTAGCCGAATCGCCGTTGGTTTTGGCGTAGATGTAGTCAAACTCCGACACCATCACCGGCACTCCATCCACAGAAAAGAGTACCTCCTGCGAATTTTGGTTGTCAACCTGGGCCGTCAGGTGGCCGGCGGTGGAGGCGCAGCACAGCGCAATAACAGATAGGCGAAGCGTACGAATCATGCGAGTAACTACGTGAGTAAAGTCAGTTTCGGTGGGCACAACGCACATTGTGGCATGCAGCGTACCGCCTGAGCTTCTGAAATCCCTTTTCCAGCGGGCGCAAAAGTAGCCTGCCAAATAGCGCTGGCAACGGCTGGACTATGATCAACTGATCAACGGTAGAACACCCGCCGCACTCGCTGGCCAATACCCGTGAGCACTTCGTAGTCTATCGTGCCGAAGCACCTGGCAAGCTCGCCGATAGGCAGATCGGCGCTTATCACTTCTACCTCGTCGCCCACCTCCGCTTCACGGGCATTATTAAGATCTATCATACAGAAATCCATGCAGATTGAGCCAACGGTAGCTGCACTCTGACATCGTACCCGCAGTGCGTATTTGCCATTGCCGGCCGCTCGACGCAGTCCGTCCGCGTACCCAACGTTGACTACGCCAATGCGCCGGTCGACGTTTGCCGCACCGCCGAGCCCGTACCCAACAGGTTCGCCTGCGGCTACATCTCTGAGTTGTACGAGTTGTGCTACCCAGCGGTGCGCTGCTTGTAGGCCAGCGGCAGCGACTACCTCAGCCGGGCCTAGTCCGTACAGTCCCATGCCGAGGCGCACCATGTCGTGTTGGTATTGCGGTAGCCGCCATGCCCCAGCGCTGTTGAGGAGGTGGAGCATTGGGGTGGCGCCACCCAACGCGGTGCGCAAAGCGCTAGCAGCTTGAAGGAGTCGCTCGTTTTGAAGCTTGGAGAAGTCGTCCGCGTCTTTGCTGCCACTTGCACTCAGGTGGCTAAACATCGAAACCACGTTGTACTCGCCACGCGCGAGTGCGTCGCTCAATGTGCTGAGTTCCGCGGTAGAAGTCCCAAACCCCAGACGGTGCATGCCTGTGTCGATTTTAAGGTGAAGCGGTACCCCAGTGGACTCGTACTTCACAAGCTGTGCGAGACTGGTTATTTCGGCTTCTAGCGCATGTCGTCGCAGTTGGCCTTCACGCCCCGCAGCGGTGTTTGCTACGATGATGCCATCGCTATACCCGGCCTCCCGTAGTTCAATGCCCTCGTCGATGGTTGCCACCGCTAGGTAGTCCACGCCTCTGTCAATCAGAAGGCGCGTTAGCGCCCGACTCCCGCTGCCGTAGGCCTGTGCTTTTACCATCACGCACAACTTTGTCGAGGGCCGGAGTCGCTCACGAAAGGCTGCCAAGTTGTGCGTCAGTGCGTCGAGGTTGATTTCTAGACGGAGGTCGTGCAGTTGTCGGCGCAGCGCTTCGGTTATGCGGCCGAGCTGTTCGCGGTGCGAGCCTTTCACCAAGAGAGCTGTTTGTTGCAGATCACGCTCGGCGAGGTACGCGATTGCCTCGTTTGCATCGCTGACGTGCACTGTGGCAATGCCCGCCAATTCAAGCGTGCGCAACTGGCTGCCCACCGTAATGACTTCATGCACATCGGCAGTGGCGAGCAGTTCTTGAGCCACCAACAGTGCGCCCACGTCGTCGGTGCCATCGAGCAGCGACCCCAGCACCACGATGCGGTATTCAGATGCGCTGCGCTGTTGGCTGAAAAACTCTAGGGCGGCGGCTAGTCCTTCGCGATCGGCATTGTAGGAGTCGTCCACCACGAGGCAGTCGTCGCGTCCACGAAAGGCACTTAGTCTAAACTGACCGCCGCTCAACTGCTTGGTGTCGAGGCTCCTCAGGGCTTCTGGGCTTAGTAGCTGCCCCGCTGCAAGTACGGCGCTACAAAAGTTTGCGCGTGACGCTGAATCATCAAACGTGCAGCCTAGTTGTAATTCTTCCCCAGTCGATTGCCACACAAACTTCGCGAAGTGCGGCGGTTCAAAGCTGACGCGGACTAGTTCGTCCTGGGGTGACGCTTGAGTAGGTTGGCTAGCGTCCACCGCGTCCGACTGCCAGCGCACGAGTTTCGGCAGCGCTTCAGTTGGAAGGGTAGGGGGCGGCAGGGCGGCAGGGCACACCACCCAGCTTGCCGTGTCAAACAGGCACCATTTGGCGGCTCGCTTGGCGTCGCGACTCCCAAATCCCGAATCGTGCGCACTGCCGAGGTTTGTGAAGATGCCGCAGGTGGGTCGCACCAGCTGGGCCAGGGTTTGCATTTCGCCCTGCTTCGATACGCCTACTTCAATAATGGCCGTGCGCGCACTGATTGGTATCGCGAGTATGCTTAGCGCTACGCCGAGCTGTGAATTGTAACTGCCGGGGCTGCGGTACACTTCGCTAGCTCTGCCGCCCAGCAGCGTATAAAGCCACTCCTTTACAGTGGTCTTTCCGTTTGAACCGGTGATGCCCACCACCTGGCCCGTAAACGCTTTCCGCCGAACCAGCGCAAGCTGTTGCACGGCCTCCAGGCTACGCGGCACCACCCAGTACGTAGCGTCGGGTTTTAGCGAAAACTGGGGTACGGCCATCTCGCTTACGCAAAACTGCCTTACGCCGCGCTCGTACATAGCCTCGCAGTAGCTGGCACCGCTGCGCAACGGTCCGTCGAGAGCTATAAAACACGTGGTAGCAACAGCCGAAACAGGCAGCCGCGAGTCGAAGCACCACGACAAAATCGGCGCACCAGTGTCGGGCCCTAGCAGCCGACCCCCCACCTCCCGGGCGGCCAATGTTAGTGTTATCACCATGGAGTGGGCAAAGTACCCGTATTAGTGGGCTGTTACTCGCCTGCGGTGCCCCACATTTGCGGACATGGCCGAAGCATCTTCCCCCGACCGCAGCCGCAGCATCAAGGCGGCTCTGATTAGCGTGTACGACAAGACCGGACTCGAGCCGCTGCTTAAGGTTTTGGCCGACCACGACGTGCAACTTTACAGCACAGGAGGTACACTCAAGCACATTGCTTCGCTAGGTTTTGAGGCCAAGAGCGTCGAAAGTCTTACCGGCTACCCGAGCATCCTCGACGGTCGCGTCAAAACACTGCATCCTGCTGTGTTTGGTGGCATACTTGCTCGCCGCGACGACGACCACCTCGCCGAGCTCAAGCAGCACGAGTTGCCGGAGATTGATTTGGTGGTGGTTGACCTATACCCGTTTCGTGAAACGCTGGCCGCCGGTGGTGACGAAGCCGACATCATCGAAAAGATTGACATTGGAGGTATCTCGCTCATTCGGGCTGCGGCTAAGAACTACCGCGATGTTGCTGTTGTCCCCACGCAGAGGGCTTACGCCAAAACTGTACAACAGCTCACCGACGGCAAAGGCGCTTTGAGCCTCGATCAGCGACGCGACCTCGCGCTGCTGGCGTTCGAAGAAAGCGCGAGCTACGATGCTGCCATCGCAGGCTACTTCGCACAGCGTGCCGCCGCCAATACGGAGGTGATCGCACCCGCCGAGGATGGCGAAGCCACACCGCTGCGCTACGGCGAAAACCCGCACCAGTCTGCTACGTACTTCGGCGACCTTAGCGAGCATGTCCGTCAGCTACACGGCAAGGCTATCAGCTTTAACAACCTGGTAGATATCGATGCGGCGCACGGCTTGCTGGCTGAGTTTGCCAGTGACGATCCCACCGCCATCGTCATTAAACACACCAATGCCTGCGGCACCGCAACGCGCGATACGCTAGCCGAAGCCTACGAAGCCGCCCTTGCGGCAGATCCGCAGTCCGCGTTTGGTGGCATTATCGCCCTCAACCGCGAGGTAAATCAAGCTACAGCAGCCGAGATCAACAAGCTGTTTTGCGAAGTCGTGATGGCGCCCGCGTTTAGCGATGGAGCACTGGCAAAACTCAAATCGAAGAAGAACCGCATTCTCCTCGCAGTTAAGTCCATGGCGCGCCCCGTGCAGCAAAGCAGGAGTCTGCTAGGCGGCACGCTGCTGCAGGAGTCCGACCTAAAGCGCGTTGATATCGACGATCTGGAGGTGATGACCACAGAGGCCCCAACGCCCAAGCAAATTGCCGACTTGCTGTACGCCAACACGTGTGTGAAGCACCTCAAGAGCAATGCCGTCGCAATTGTGCGCAATCGCCAACTGCTTGGAATGGGCTGCGGTCAGACGAGTCGCGTAGACGCTCTGAACCAAGCGATCGCAAAAGCGCGTCATTTTGGCTTCGATGTAGCGGGTGCAGTTGTGGCGAGTGAGGCCTTCTTCCCGTTTCCAGATTGCGTACAGATTGCCGCGGAGGCGGGTATCGTGGCCGTGATACAACCAGGTGGCTCAGTGCGAGATGCCGATAGTGTTGATGCCGCTAACAAAGCTGGGGTGGCCATGGTGAAGAGCGGGATACGTCACTTTAAGCACTAGACCAATTGGCCCGTCCACGTATTATTTGGTCGCTCGATCTGGGCAACACGCGCTGTAAACTCGGTCGCGTCGTACACGGTGTGCTCGCAGAGGTGCATACGTATGCGCGTCGCGACTTGGGTATAGCTATGTCCTGGCTCCTGACTCAAGATGCTGATAGCTATGCAATGCTCGCTACGGGCGCAGATACCGACATGCGGGCCGCAGTCGCACAGCTTGAGGCGCAAGCACGCGTATGGAGCTATCAGCCCGGTGGTGCGTGTCCGCTCACCGTCAAGTACGCCAGCCCGCAGACCCTTGGTACGGATAGACTGGCAGCGGCAGTGGGGGCACAAGCGCTATACCCAGGACAAAACCTGTTAGTCGTGGACTTGGGCACTTGCATTACATACGAGTACGTCTCGGCCCAGCAGGAGTACCTCGGCGGCAACATCAGCCCTGGCGTGAGAATGCGCTTGCGAGCCATGCATGCGTTTTCCGCCAAACTGCCCTTGGTACAGCAGGTTTTGCCGGAAGGCGAAGTAGGTATTTCAACAACATCTGCACTGCAAAACGGTGCCCTTCGCGGGGCTGCACACGAGGTCAACGGCTGGGTTCGAGCCTTTCGCAAGAGTCACCCCGATGCACAAGTCGTTGTGTGTGGTGGAGATGCGCCACCTTTGCGCCCGCTATTGACGAGCGGATTGGTGTACCGATCTGGATTGGTCCTCGAGGGGCTGGCGATTCTGTATAGCTGTGATACTGGTAATGAAGATGCGTAAACAAGCGATGATAGACTCCCTATTAAATGCGTGCATCCTGCACATGCGCCGACTTTCCTTCGCGCTGAGCATAGCATTCGTGTTGGGTACTGTGAGCGGTGTTGATGCACAGGAAGTGCCAGAGCCTAAGTTCAACAGCCCCTTCTCACGGTTTGGTGTAGGCGATATTGCACCACACACGTACGTCGCCCAGGAGGGCATGGGTGGCATTGGCATTGCGTACGCGCACAGCCACATTGCGAGCCCGACCAACCCCGCTGCCATTGGCGCGCTACGTTTTGCTAGCTATCAATTCTCGGTGGCCGGTGAACGATCGACGCTTAGTTCGGGCGACCTAGAAACAGACAATACGACAGGCAACCTTCAGTACATTTCGCTAGCGTTTCCGCTGCAAAACTCGCTACAACGCGTCCTCGACGGCAAGTTGTCGAAGTGGCGCAACAGCATGCTGCTTTCGCTGTCGCCGTACTCTACCGTGGGATATGATGTACAAACCAGCTCACGCATAGCTGAGCTCGGTGAGGTGCGGAGCAATTTTCGCGGCAGTGGCGACTACTACCGTCTCCAGTGGGGCAACGCGGTGGAGTACGACAACATCGCGCGTGCTGGAATAAACCTCAGCTACATATTTGGGCGCAAAAACACACAGGAGCTTGTGCTACCGCTGGACGCGCTAGGAGCTACGTTCCTCAGCGACACCGACGCACTGCGCGTGCGGGGCATAGAGTTGCAGCTGGGCGGCCAGTACGACTTCATCCTCGAGCGCGAGGAGAGTGGCGTCACCAAAAAGCTTACCGTAGGGGCCATGGCCACGCTGCCCGTAACGCTGAAAGGTGAAACGTCTGCATTCACCACGTCCACCACCACCATATTCAACAGCCCAACGGTGGACACGCTAACGTTTGAAACGATAGAAAACCAGGAGGTGCGGCTGCCAGCACACTTTGGTGTTGGGGTGTTTTACCGGCACACCAATGTTTGGGCAATTGGTGTCGACGTGACGCAGGTCAACTGGAGTAGCTACCGCACAACGATTCGCCCTGACGAGCGACTAACTGATGCCACGCGAATCAATGCTGGTGTGGAGTGGACCCCAAACTTTAAGGCGTACGGCAAGTACTGGCAGCGCGTGCAGTACCGTGCAGGGGTGTACACCCACGGCGATCCGCGTCCGGGGCTAGAGTCTGAGCGCGGCGTTACATTTGGCGTAGGTCTGCCGGTGGTCCGCCCCCGTGAGGAGACGAGCTATGTTAACCTCGCGCTAAATAGTGGGCGAATTAGCTCTACCGGAGACATTATGCAGCGGTACTTTCGTTTGAGTGTCGGCTTCACGCTAACCGATAATTCGTGGTTCTACAAGCGCCGCTTTAATTAACATCCTTACGCACATGCTTTTAAAGAATACTACACTTTCACTTGCACTCCTCAGCATTGGTGCGGGAGTTTTCGCTCAGGCCGATCCGTGCCTCGCGTGGACCTCTTTAGACGGTGCCAAGGAGAATGAGGCGCTAGAAACGCACATGTTTTACCGCGATAAAATCAAGGTAGGAGACCTCGAGGGTGCATATCCGCTGTGGGAGAAGGCCTATACGATGGCCCCGGCCGCCGACGGTCAGCGCCCATTTCACTACACCGACGGTCGCGCACTTTTTCTTGACAAGTATGCGAATGCAACGACCGACGAGGAGAAGGACGAGTACGCCGCGATGGTATACAAGCTATACGAGCAGGAGCGTGAGTGCTACCCGGGCAACGAGGCGCAAAGCCTGAGCCTACAGGTGTATGACATGTTTTATACCATGCAGCGCCCCTACACCGAAACCTACCCAGTAGCCAAGAAGGCGATGGCTGTAGGCGAAGAGCAGACGGACTACCGCGTGGTGACGCCAATGGGCTACCTAGTTGCTTACATGTTTAGCAACGAGCTGATCGATCAGCCCGAAGCTCGCGAAATGATTGAGCAAGAGCGCCGCATTGTCGAGGCACACGCTAGCATGGATGATGCCGACGAGTATGCCACCGCAGGTGAGGCCGCTGATGTCGCAATCGCAAGTGTAGAGCGCAGCGTGTTTGACTGCGAGTACTTCAAGGCAAGGTATGAGCCGATGTACCGCGCCAATCCCAACGATCCGGAAACCTGGAAGGAGGTGTACACCCAGCTAGCTGCTGTTGCCTGCCAGAAGGAGGACCCACTCATGGCGGAGATCATCGCCAAGGACCGTGCGTACGAGCAGCTGCAGTACGAGCAGAACAACCCACTAGCTGCTGCTAAGAAGATGCTTGAAGGTGGTGACGCCGAGGGCGCCATGCAGAAGCTCAACGAAACAGCCGAAGCCGAGACCAACCCTGAGAAGAAGGGCGCCATTTACCTAAACATGGCCTCACTCTACCGCTCGGAGATGAACTCTTCGTCGCAGGCCCGCAACTACGCTCGCAAAGCCGCTGCCGCCCGTCCGGGTTGGGGCAAGCCTTACATCATGATTGGCGACCTGTACGCTTCGTCGAGTCGCTCGTGCTCAGACGATCCATTCGGGCAGCGTCTCGTCGTAATTGCAGCACTCGACCAGTACGCTCGTGCGAAGTCCGATCCTGAGACAGCATCAGATGCACGTGATCGTATCAACAAGTACAGCGGATCACTTCCCACCCGAGAAATGCTGTTCGAGCGTGGTATCAAGGAAGGAGAGTCCCGCAGCACCGGCTGCTGGGTAGGCGAGACGGTTACCGTCCGCGCAGCCTTATAGGTAAACCATCCAGCTTTCGCTAAAACAAGCCCTACTCACTTTCTTAGGAAAGCGAGTGGGGCTTGTTTTTTTATGGACTCACCCAAGACAGTTATTAACCTACCCACTGTAGGCGTCGCATTTAT